>JAJOOJ010003362.1:0-90670 GCA_029582625.1 Solanum boliviense
ACAATTAATAGAGGAAAATTTATCTATGTACCAAAGAACCGAAGATATGTTATATCTTGAATATATCATAAATAATATTAAAGAAATATTCAGATTAAAACAACTATCGGAAGAATATTACAATAAATATTATTACACTTTACCATGAATTTCACACTACCAAAAGTTAACATTAAAGGGATATCAAGATTAAGACACTTAGCAAAAGAATACTACAATAAAATCTTTAAAATAAAATACTCACTTTTCACACTACCACCTACCACACTACCACTTCCATGAATCCCCCAGCTACCAGTTCCGCTACGAAACTTCACTACACTAGTATACACTGATATGCCATAACCCTAGGGTATGAAACAAGTGAGGATATTTGGACCTCATGCCATCCTCAGCTTCCTAAGTAACCTATTCTCCATTCTTGTTTCTCCACAATACTTTAACTGAAGCCACCTCTTTGGTCCTCAGTTGACGGACATGCCGATCGAATATGGCAATTGGAGTTTCCTCGTAGGACAACTCTTCTGTTATATGAACATCCTCAATCGGTACAACCCGAGAAGGGTCTCCTACACACTTCCGTAGCATCGATACAGGTAAAACTGGATGAATAGATTCTAGCTCCGAGGGCAATTCTAACTCATAAGCCACCTGTCCTACCCTTCGAAGGATCCGGTATGGCCCAATGAATCTTGGACTAATCTTGCCTTTTTTTCCAAATCTCATAACACCCTTCATAGGCGAGACTTTTAAGAATACCCAGTCATCAACACAAAACTCTAAGTCCCTTAATCGCACATCTGAGTATGACTTCTATCAGCTTTGAGCTGTTAGCAACCTCTCCCGAATGAGCTTAAGCTGCTCCACTGTCTATTGTACTAAGTCGGGTCCAATCAACCCTTACTCACCTACCTCAAACCATCCGATAGGGGACCTATAGTTTTGCCCATACAAAGCCTTATAAGGTGTCATCCCGATGTTGGAATGATAACTATTATTATATGCGAATTCAATAAGAGGTAAGTGGTCATCCCAACTTTCCTTGAAGTCTAGTGCGCACGCCTGTATCATCTTAATTCATCTTCCATTTAGTTTGATTCCACAAGAACAAAACCAACTCGTTCAGAAATTAAAAAAGAACTAAACAATAGAAAGAAGATAAATCAACAAATGAGAGGAGTTGTACTGTGGAATTGAGAGGAGTTGTAATAATTTAGTGAGCTAAACTGTCAGTTAATCCATCAACTATGTCTTTGATCATGGATGCTACTTGCGTAGAAACTGAAGGTTAGTTAGAGATTTCATAAATTAATTGATCAAGTTTTCTTATTATTCTCTGGACACATCCTTTATTGTGCATACCAATCTAAACAATGTTGTTTATGGAATTAATTAATTGAAACTGTGATTTTTGGAAACTACTAAGTTTTGCCTTTCATCATTTGATAATATTCATATTCTCTATGATTTTACATGTCAAGCTCATAAAATGATTTACGCTCACACAAGTGTGTCACTTAATACCTTTTTCTGGTGGTAATTAATCATATCTTGGTACTTGATATCATAAAACAGTATAAACCTTTTCATATTGTAGGGGTCTATTTTTAACCTAATAATATATTTTGTGTCAATATTATAGGATTGATTTAAACATGTGGTTATTAAGAGATATGTAACTGTACCGGTGAACTTTATGTGTACTATGAAAGAAGCAACATATTCGTAGGTTTTTAGGATATTAGCTGCCTAGTTATTAGCCTTGTGCTCCCTCTTATTGTCTTCACTAGGCAATTTGAGTTCACTTTATATTATTTTCCAAGTAAAATGAAAATCTGTGTCACGATTCAACAACCGATTTATGATGGCACAAATCCCGATAATCCCAAAATGGTATGTATGCCGATAGAAATAACACATACAAGACTCCTCCCAAAGGAAAGTGAAGCCACAACCGATAGAAAATAACAAAGAAGTTTCCATAACCTGGTAACATAGGTATAAAGAGAATCTAATATATTTCTACATTCTGAAATACATGTAATGTCTTAAAAAGAAGTTTAAGACTGTAAATGATAGATGAGACCAATGGCGATCCAGAAAGTAGGATCTCACCACAAGTCTAAATGAGAAGAAATTGCTAGATCCGGTCAGCCCGTACGAAGATCACCCTAACTAGGATCTGCATCAAAAGGATAGTAGAAGTGGGGGTGAGTACAATCCACATGTACTCATTAGATTAGAGCGACTTAGTATAAGCAACTAATCAGACTTTTAAGAAATAAATTATGAAATGCTTCCACCTATACATTGTAAAGTCTCATTCTGACATCAGTACAGTCAATTTATATAATAGCAATGAGAATAAAGTAAACATACCCTATAATACTCAAATACGCATATAAGTAAGTCACACAACACAACAAGCTAGCCATTGCGATGCAATTAGATGATGAAATGATGGAATGATGTGGTGGAACCAAGGTCGTCACACAACATGTCGTATACACCTTGACTAACTTTACTGTCAAGACGAAGACCCATGGGGGACAATTCGTCCATATATCATAATCTCAATATCTCATCAACTTGGTACCTAGTTCGTGGTCAAGAATATAAGGTCTCACATTTTCTTTTTCAAAAAAAGTATTTCTCTTTTCTCATATTCCATGAACAATGATATGAGGAATGAGAATAAATGCATCACAACATATATAACACAAAGGCATAATAAATTCATCAAGTATATTGAATAACATGAAGTTCCCAAATAGACAAGTCATGAAAAACGTCTTTAAACACTATAACAAATATGATATATACTACGAAATTATTAGCTACGACATCAAATTCGTCACTAATGGTTTGCTTTTAGTGACAAAATTTACTTTTCATGCTTATATATAAGAGACACATACTTTTAGTGATGAAACATAAAAATTTGTAGCAAAGTTTTGTCCACTAAAGTTTCCCACCAAAAAATTTATTGGCGCCATTTGTTAAGTAGTGTTTGTAACGAATTTAAAGTTATCAGTGACACATTATTTCGTCACTAATAATGTATCTAATTCATGACAAATTATTTTTTGTCTTAAAATTTATTAATTTTTGGACACAAAATATTTCATCTAAAAAAATATGTTGTTACAATATAGACAAATTAGAGTTCGTAGTTAAATATTATAAGTTTTAGTTATAAAAATTTATATTTAATTATGACATTTATTTTCATCACTAATCATATAAATAATGGTGACAAAGATTTTATTGTCTCTAATCAATCTGTGATTTAGTGACAACAATAAAATTGTCACAAAATATGTAAGGTGTTAAATAGCGACGACTTAAAATTTGTAGTGAATAGTTCAACTATTTGCTAAGAAAAAAATTCATAGCTAAATACAATATTTTTGGCTACAATTGTTCATAATTACAAGAGATAACTTACAAAAAGAATAATGCAAGTGCTTCATAAGAAATAGACAGAGTCCATTCGTTAATTTGCAAGGGAAAATATTAAAACCAACGAATTCGGTCGATTTTGTAAAAATGAAAAAGTTCAATTCATCAATTTTCTTAAATTATGCAATTATAAAACACATCATTTGAAAAATACAATCCATGTTATAAGTACCGTGAGTGGGGTACGGTTCTACCACTATATTGCTAATATTTGTTGGTTTAACACTTTTGTTTTTTATTTGATACATTTTCATCGATAAAGGCGATAAAAAAAATAATTTCTCAAGTCTTGGTGCTAATTTTTTAGCGCGTGTATTGATTTGTGATTGGTAAACTGCATAGACTAAGTCGATCTATTTTGCTTCTGCCTAAAAATATGTACATATTTAATAGTAATTCCACATACGTATGTAGAGCAACTATACAAAGATAACATTGACTTACAAAGTTAGACTTTGAAAAGGTGCGAAATATTTCATTAATTTCTATTAATTTTTTCCATCAGTGTGAAAATTGAAATAAACTAAAGAATGAAAGTGCAAATAAAAGAAATGAACCAACTAGGATTTCAAATTTATTATGATGAAGTACTATTATAAAAATAAATAAATAAGATACAGAATTGTACTGAATATATTTAAAGATATTTTTTAAAAAATATAGTTTAATTAAAATATAATCTACATATGAATGAATTGTGGGTGGTAAATTCATGCATTTGTGTATGTGTATAAATAATCATATAATATACTATTTCTACATAAGTTAAATTTAAATAAGTGGATGAAGTTAAAAATAAAATAAAAATGATAGACAAGAGAGAGTTGATCGGATGGTAAGCACTCCTCACTTCCAACCTTAAGGTTGTAAGTTCGAGTCCCCAAGAAAGCATAATGTGGGAGTTGGCATAATGTGGGAGCTGTTCCTGGGGAGGGGTTAAAAAAAATTGAGATGAGAGATAAAAGGAACATTAAGCTTTTTTATAATAATAAATTTATCCCAAATTAATACATTTAAGAATAAAATAATTTTTTGTATTGACAATATGGTCATTAGCGACGAAATTAGGTTTTGTTCAACTACAAAATACATATAACTTTAGAGACAATTGATGTCGTCACTGATTGAAGTAATTTAGCGACAATATAATTTTGTCGGTAGTAATAACATTTTTAGTGACAAAACATACTATTAACTACAAAAATATATACTTTTTACCACAAATAAATTTGTCACAAATGTTTAAGCATTTGGGGATGATTTTTCTTTTTGTAGTTAAATAAATACTTTTAGCGACAAAGCACTAAATTGTATTTGTAACCTTTTAGCGACACACATTTAGTAACGACTGATTGATGAATTATTTTTCATCTCACAAGATTTTTAGTGACGAAATATGATTTATAAATGACGAAATTATTTGTCCTTGATAATCAAATTTGTTGTAGTGTAAATAATATGGATAGTTGAGGAAATCATTTGAAAATTAATTTTTACAACTTAGAAAAGCTTCTCATTCATTTTTAAGACTCTTTAAAAATAAATTTAAGTCCCTAACTAAGGCATCTTAGTGTCAATTATAAAGATAACCCACATACCCCCTCACTCGGGCATATACTCAAATATCACAAGTTTCCAACAATAATTAAAGGTATCACACAAGCATCCACATAGACTAAGCATCAAAAATAGGAATCACATGAACAAAAAAAGAAGGTCAACACTTACCAACCTCTAAAACTCATCCAACAATTCATTTCATAGTTGATTTCAGAAGAAAGATCACTTACTCATCTCAGTGTAAAAGAGGGATATCCAAACCTATCTCAAAGGATTAAACTTCACTCGAACAATTCTATCGGACCACTTCATCAATGACACAATCACAAAAATGATCCCCAACTATCAACAATGGATAGAGTTCATCAAAATGAGCTCAATGATACCCATATTGTAGTATTAGAAAGCAAGAGTAAGATAATCCAAAAATCTCTTGAAATTGGGAAGGGTAAATCATAATTCTATTCGAAAAAACATGTTCTAAAAGTTAAAAGGAACTCATGGTTGAGAACCCATTAAAATTGAGCAAGAAATGAGTTCAAATAAAGATATTACCAATCATTCCAACTTGGGGAAAACCTCCCAAAACGCACATTTGAAATTCAATTAAAAACGAGAAATTTTGGAAAAACTATGTCGAAATCAGTTACGCACAATACAAGGACCTTAAATCCCAAAAATCAATGAACATTCCAAATTGACCTTCAAATTAATTATCTTCTATTTCTCTTCTTTGGGATTTAAAATCTGCACTTTGTAAATGGAAATAATTAAATGTGAAGGGGATATTCTTGGGAAAAGAGTAAAATAAGATTAGAAATATGTACACAATGATTATAAAATAAAAACACATAAAAGAATCACCACAAACTGACCTTTCTAGCGCCCAAATGTCAAAAATACAAAATGAGTTCAAATAGATATTTGACTCAATGTTTTCGCCACTAAAATCCATGTTCTGTTGCTAAAAGTGTGCACCAAAAACCTTTAAAAGATATTTTTGGGCTTTGACTCATCCAGAACCCGATAAACACGAACCAATAGTGCAAATTTATCATAAAGCTTGTTTCGGAACAAAGGAATCGTTGGATTAAAAAAACAAAATGATGACTGAACTACCCCCTCAGAATCCATTTAGATTGAGAATGCTCATTGAATGAGCATTCTCAATAAGAGAGCTCGGATCGAATCGGTATTGATATACCGATTCTATCCGAGCTCTTGGAATTGGAATAAATTCGGCCAAAAATTCAACTTTTTACCTAAATATCCAAATAACAACCTAAGGTCTCCGCACTCTAGCTTACCACCCTACTAGAGCAAACTCGGCGTTCCAGACTGAGTGAAACTAATAGAATCCCCATCCAATGCTCGGAATATGAAATGTTAGAGTCAACCATTTCAATATAACTCAACTCAATAGGCTCAAGTACACCAAAATCTCACCTGATCATATCGGGGACCATACTAATCATTCTCGTAACACATAATAAGAATAAAATGTTGAGCGGAAGGGGAAGATGGTCATTTCACAAATAAAAGTTATTTCTTAAGTAATGGGACATTACACTATCCACCACTAAAACACGCATTCGTGCTCGAATGAAAAGTAAAATAAGGTACTTGAAGGGGTGAAAAGTAGAGGGTATATGTGATGCATGTCAGATTCCACCTCCCATGTGGCCTCCTCAATTGGTCGATGTATCCACTGCACCTTCACTGAGTCAAGACGTTGTTGATCAACTTCACCCTATCCCTGGAATCTCTCTACAAATTAGTGCCCCAAGGTTGTACTCCAAATGGAAAAAAACCATTCAACGAGAGATCTACACCTCCTACCATACAAAGCCTTAAAAACAGTGTCATTTGAATGCTAGAATAGTATCAGTTACTATAAGCAAACTCCATAAGGGGGATGAATTTGATCCAATGACCCCAAAGTAAGCACCTGAATAGTCCACTCGGACTGACCATCAGTCTGAAGATGGAAAAGGGTACTCAACTAAAGATTGGTATCTGTCTACCCCCGCATAGAACTTGAGAAATGTGAGGTGAACTAAGTACCTCTATCAGACACAATATAAATAGGCATTCCATGCAACAAAACAATCACAACAATATATATTTTGGCAAACTCCATCACATTATAATTATTCTTCACGGGAATGAAATAAGTTGACTTGGTCAATAAGTCTATAATCACCTAAATAAAATCACGCTTACCCAAAGTCAAGGGTAATCCAGTCATAAAGTCCACAGTAATGCACTCCTACATCCCTTCGGGAGTAGGCATCCTTTGCATAGTACCACCTGGTATTGGATGCTCAAACTTCACTTGCTGACAGTTCATCCGAAGACAGTAAATATGTGTCACACCGCAACCCTAGGTGAGGCGGACAAGTACCATATGATCACATGCTTTACAAGTGACCTATGATGAGAAAGTAAACTACTATTCTGATAGATTTACTAATGAGAAGCTTCATATGCAACACATGTCGACTAGCTGAATCGATACATGTGATAAGTGAAACTATGAATACAGATGATAACTTTACAATGTCTACAAAGCCTCTACTGGAATCCGTGGCTGTACCACTATGAAAATACGCATAGTAAAGACTCAAAAAATCCCCGAATCAACCTGGAGATCACCAACAACCGCTGAGTATCATGTGCTTCTATTGGGGAGATCTGCTAGTTGAGTACTTGTACCTGCAACATGAAATGCGGCGTCCCCAATAACGGACGTCAGTACGAAAGAATGTATTAAATATGTACATCATAATACAACCATATGTAAAATGAGAGCTCAAATGATACCAAATACAAATAGATAAGGATTTGAGACCACCTTTACTTATACTTATGGAATCTTGTATGTTGCATTCTTTTCCTTACTTTTCTATGCGTTATAATTTTATAAGACATATGATACAATGACCAGCTGATTAGTGGTAGAAGAGGATGAACCATGCTAGGCATTTTAACCCCTGGGATGCTGTCCTCACAATTCTACAAATTGGGATCGGCCCATGTTAGGCTTTCGCCCCAGAGCTGCCACCCTTCTATATCAATTGGGATCGGCCCATGCTAGGCTTTCGCCCCTGAGCTGCCACCCTTTTATACCAATAAGGATATATCCATGCTAGGCATTTTCCCCTGGGCTGCACATAATTATATAGGTTGCTTCACTTAGATTCTTTAATCTTTGAGATTGTTGTTTTGATGTTCATAACTCTTTTGAGATTGTTGTTTTGGTAGTCATAATCATTGTTAAGATTTGGAACTATGAACCAGTAGCATAAGACACGAATATGGACTTACGATAATAACAATGACATAGGAAGCAAATGTGACACCAACGTAATACTTAGGAGCTCATATGACTCAGTAAGCATTTTGACATCTCAAATTGAAGCACATATCAAGTGAAGACATTTAACATTCAGCCAAGAGATTTGAACTCTATATGATAGAAAATACTGACTAACTAATATCAAATACAAGGTATACATGAACGTGGAACCAAGGAAGAACGTGGGTAGATTCAACTTAAGGATGGATACATATTCCAAGTAAGTACATATAAAATGTACAATAGAGCAAGTAGGGATCTTGTGAGGTAACATTATAGTCTATTACAATGGGAGTAATAACCAATAAAGGGAACATATGAACATGTGAAAATATGACATATATGACGAAATAGACAATTAAAGCAAGTTGGCAAGATATGGGCAGATTGTATATCCAACATATAAACATATGTACCATGTGTAATCTAGGTTACTTGCATGCTAATACTTGGTAGAGTAAGCATGTACATTTAGTAATAAACTCATATTAGAGTACTCACTTTAATGCTCTAGGGAGTAGAAACTGCAACTTTGGATCAATCACTACCAAGGGCACTTAGAACGCTTACTTTGTAATACAAGTGTTGGATTCATGCCAAAAAAATAGGAAATCAAGTTGCCTTACATACCTGGCTATACAATTCAAAAAGTATGACTTAAGCTCCTTCTCTTTAGATCACTAATCTACAATAAAATAAGTTGTAAGACTAGTATTAGTAGCTAATCAATCAATTTGATCTACTTGATCTCACCAAAATAGTAACCAAGCAGTAAGCATGAAATTTATCTAGCCAATGTTTTCTTTCCATCCCTTTCCCTTTAATCATGTTTATATACTGTATAACCTTCGTATCAGGTCCTCCCCAACACTCCCTGCAATATTTAAGTCCTTTAACACGTCTCCATAACTTCACCGCACATCCAATCACATCCCTTATTATAAAAACATAAAACAATCCTTAAACATAGTAATGTAATAGAAGCAATATGAATCATGGTTTTTGATCATCAGCACTTGAAGAGCTAATATTTCTTTTGAAGTGCTCAAACAAGCTCATAACTGAATTTCAAGGGGACTCTTCTCCATGGTTGTCCCAACATGCACTAACCACCAGAACATCCTCCCCAATAATACACCATGTAGAAGGAACATTTACAACTCACTTATACATACCAAAGTCCTAATTAACTCAAGAACAAGAGGGAGAAAATTGCAGTAGCTTGCCTAGCTGGATAGAACTACCACTTGCTAAAACTTGGATTCTTCAAGGTAAAGGTTGTACTCCTCAACTTTGTCTTAACTTATACCTTCCAATAGCTTGAACTCCCTAATATTCAAGAATGGTATTTAATGGCTGCTGTATGAATCTAAGAGAGAGAAGAGAGAAAGCTCTAGAAAAAATATTTTTTGTCAAAGTAAAAATGGTTGGAAAAAGCTGATATCAATCCCTTTAAAAGGGACCTGTTTTGGCCGACTTTCTTACTCATTTTGGGCCATAAATTAACAAGTAGGTGATCCACCTACTTGGACTTTTCACTTGGGCCTTTTTGGAGTTAAGCATATTGGGCCTTGGCTGTCCATTTTACCCTTATTCTTCTATTCAACTTGGGCCAGATTAATGTAAGTAGGTGGTAGTGTACTTGGCCCAATAACGTGGTCAAAAAAGTCTTAGTAGATGATGCACCTACTTAGTCCCTTGGGCAGGTCAACAAGTCAAATTAGGTGATGCACCTACTAGCTTAAGTGTAGTCAAGCAAGCACCTCAATATTTTATTCCATTTCTAGACTTTAATATCTTTAACTTTAACATTAAACATATATACACTATGTCACTTTAAAATTTAGACTCAAATACCACCTTATGATCTCAAGTTTAAATACTTCCATCGATTTCAACTTAATCGGGTCACATTAAAATCTACGGACAGCTCACTTAGCTTTAAACCTATTCTATTGTCACTAGTTGCATAGGAAACCGAGTCCATAACTATACCACAAGGAAATTTATAAGTGTCATATAAATAGAACTAGTACACGTAGAATATGGGGTGTTACAATATGTATCATGACTTGAACCAATAGTGTTGCTTCAACTCATGGTACATCTTTACTGTCCTCGGATGAATATAATGCTTTGAGCAATGGGCTTCCTCCAATATCATACAAACCCAACCACCTACTCAAGGCACACAAAAAGACCATTAATCGGCAAAAATTCCTCGGTATCAAGAGACACTACAATATATATGATATTTAGCCACAAAATTTTTAGGCACGACACAAAATTCGTCACTAATTATTCACCTTTTGTGACAAAAATATTTCGTATTTAAATGCATGAGCAACATACTTTTTGTGAAGAAATATACTATTTCGTAGAGAAATTTTGTCCATGAATGTTTTCCACCAAAAAAAAAAATTTAGTGTCATTTATTAAGTACCATTAGTGGCGAATTTTAAGTTATCAGTAACACAATATTTTGTCGCTAATACAATATCCAATTTGTGACACATTTTTATTTGTCTTATAATTAGCTACAATTTTCGACACAAAAGAATTTCGTCACAAAAATAAGTTGTTGCAATAGTGACAAATTAAAATTCATAGTTAAATGTTGTAAGCTTTAGCCACAAAATTTTATATATAGTTGTAACCTTTGTTTTTGTCTCTAATAATATAAGCAGTTAGTGATGATCATCATTTTATTGTCTCTAATAAATAGGTGATTTAATAATGACATAATTTTATTTAAAAAATGTGCAATATTTTAATAGCGATGATTTAAAATTTATAGCTGAATAATTTAACTATTTTCAAAATAATTAAGACTCATTAAAACATATGAATGTGTAAAATTTATCTTTATTAATAAATAAATAAATCTAATAAATGTGAATTAATCTCAACTATATCAACAACATTTTGTGTTTTCAAAATATATATGACGGTTATTGGTGGTGGTTGTGGGTTTTGCCACAGTTTTCGCCCTACATATATTTAAATAATTGATCAACCTTCTTGAATTTCAAACAGAGTAAAATAACTATTTATAAATGTCAAAATTATGTTTTAAAATTATTTTGATGCTAATTTGTCATCTAGTTAAAAAAAAAATGTCCTAATATATTATTATATATTGTACATATATTATTATGTATGAATTATGTCTTTTCATTATTTAAAAATATTTTATATATAGAAGAATTTCTATAAATTCATTGAATTGAGTGGATTGTCCATTAAGGTTATTCATGAACTTATCCTTATCATGGGTATGTATTTCCAAGGTGATATGAACCTTTTTGGGATAACAATGTATCTACTAATTTGGCATTAAACATGGTGACCTTCTGATTGATTTCTCTACCTATAAATAGAGATATCATTCACAATTGTAAGACACACTTGAAAAGAAGAAAATTCCTTCTCTTCATCTCCATATCTTGTCTTCTTCTCTTTATATTATATTATTCTGAGCTTATGTTTTATAACAAAAACAAGTACTTTAATTAAGTATGTGTTTCATTTTGTCAAATTGAAGGCACTGGCGGCTTTATTATGACCTTTAATCCATTAGTACAAGTAATTACCTTATGTTGTTAAATCAATAATCTAAATTAGTAAATGGATTAAATGATACATATCCATTATAAATTGTCTTAATTTCAAGAATATCTTTAATTTAAAAACAGTTGATACAATTTGATTATTTTATCATTTACTCGTTATAATTGCAATACAAGTTGGTTGTATTTGAATTTTGAAATGATTTTGGCTAGAATTTAGAAAGAATAGACTAATTAAAAATTAAATTTTGGCCACTGGCTTCTTAAAGGACTTGAATTAAGTTATGTCTTATAGGAAAAAATTAGAATTACTTAGTTATGTTGTCTATCAAATACAAGTTCTAACCTTTTATCATAATTAAGGAGACACTTGTGATGTTTCTAGCTATTGAACCAGTTCAATCGACCACAAATTTTACCTTATAGACAGACTTTAAAGCTTGTGCCTATCACATAAATTTTTCCAACGAAAATTTTCAAGTTACAGGTCATTTTTAAAAATATTAAGCGGGAATAAAAAATCAAAATACACTTTGGGGCATAAGCTACTAGTATGAACTTGTTTTTACGGCATAAGATAGTAGAATGAACTTGTGCACAACAATTCTTTTTTAATATCAATGGTAAAGGTCTACATAGTGAATTAGATAACACTGAACTTATGCTCTTGGCAAACATTCTCTAAAAATGATTGCCCAGAAAAATTAAGTCATAGTTAAGGATAATTAAATGAGAGGTGGGTGTAAAAATTTAAAACCACCAACTTGAGGGGAAAAATTAAAGACCATCCAAAAAGTGGGTAGTCCGTGCAAAAACTTAAAATTTAGGACTTTGTTACATATATTCATTATTTTGATGTATTCAGGCACATTAAGTAATCACAACATAAAAAACCGACAAAATTAATGATTAAAATATAAATAATTAAATTCACCATATTCATCAAATCCATAAACGCCGCCGGAGTATTAGTCAACCCAAACGACATTACCATGAACTCATAATGACCATACCGTGTTCGAAAAGCCGTCTTGAAATTATCAGCCCCTCTCACCCTCAATTGGTGATTACCCAAACGAAGATCTATCTTGGAGAAATAACTATCCCCTTGAAGTTTTTCAAACAAGTCATCAATTCTTAGAAGAGGATATTTGTTCTTAATGGTCACCTTATTCAATTGACGATAATCAATGCACATTCTAAGAGACCCATATTTCTTTCTAATAAACAACATGGGAGCACCACATGGAGAGATACTTGGTCGGATGAAACCCTTATCTAGCCTTTAGTTGCTCCTTCAACTCCTTTAACTCCACCGGAGCCATTCTATAAGGAGGAATTGAGATAGGTTGCATATCCGGAAGAAGGTCAATACCGAAATCTATTTACCACTCAGGAGGAATACCGGGCAAATCATCAGGGAAAACTTTTGGGAACTCCCTAACTATGGGAACAGACTCAAACATAAGGGGTTTCATAATCTACATCCCTCACCTTAACAACATGGTAACATCAACCTTTTGAAATAATCTTTCTAGATTTAAGGTAGGACACAAATTGACCTCTAAGAATATATTTTCCCCCATTCAACTCTAAGATAGGCTTATTCGGAAATTAGAATCTAACCACTTGAGTTCTACAATTGATAAGGCATAACATGTATGAAACCAATCCATACCAAGTATCACATCAAAGTCTAACATGCCAAGCTCTACCAAGTTTAGAGTAACTCTATGGGAGAAGGAAAAGGGACATCTTCTATAAACCTTCTTAGCCACCACAGAATCACCAACCAGGGTAGAGACTGAAAAAGGTTGTACTAACACTTCGCGGAGCATATAAAACTTCATGGCCACATAAGGTGTCACAAAGGACAAAGTAGCACTAGGATCTAACAAGGAATATACATATAAGAAAGACTTTTAACATACCGGTGACCACATCCGGGGAGATCACTTGGTCACCTCAAGTTTGGAGAGCATAGAAACGGTTTTCCTTGGGAGCATTGGAGTTTAAACCACTTCGAGGAGCTTGCTTGTCTTCTCTCCCCTTAACCTTGAGCATCGGGCAATTTCTCATCTTGTGGCCACTCTTTGTACAAACAAAGCACCCATTCGTGCCAACTAAGCACTTACCTTCATGTTTCCTTCCACACTTTGCACAATTAGGCCTAGTAACATAAGATCCACTACTATTACCTCCTTGAGGTTTAGGGTTAGACACCCTATCCTTGTTGACCCTTGGGGGAGCACTAGAGGAATCTTGGTTGGAAAACCTTTGTCTAAACGTTGGTCGACCCTGTCTATCGGACCTAGCATTGGAGAAGTTCCCATCACCAGTTCTAGCTCTTTTCATCTCCTTATTCTTTTCCTTGAGTTTCGATTCTTCAATTTGTTGAGCATACACCATAAGCCTTGATATATCCATGTCATGGAGGATCATTTCCGTATGACACTCTTTTTCAATCAAGTCTGACACCCCCGACATAAACCTACTCATCTTAGCCATTGAGTCCGCCACCATACTTGGAGTATATTTGGAGAGTTGGGTGAACTTTAGAGCATATTCCTTAACACTCACACTTACTTGACAAAGGTTGATGAACTTGCACCTTTGTTTCCCTTAATTCTAGGGGGAATAACCTATCAAGAATTTCGATTTGAACAATTCCCATTTTACTAGGCCCACTCATATGGGTTTCTCTCCCTTATACTGATCATACCATACTTGAGAAAAATCGTTTAGTTAGTAGGTGGATAACTCCACCTTCTCTTCCGAAGACACCCCCATAATAGTAAGTAATTTATAAACCTCATCGATAAACCTTTGAGGATCCTGTTCGACTTTGGAGCCATGCAATTAGAGGGGTTTCATTCTCGCAAAATCTCTCACTCTTGAAGCCGTCAAATTCACATTAGGATTCACCGGAGCTACTAACTCTCTATTGGCTTGAGCCGTCACGGCTTGAGCCAACATTTGGATAGTCGACCTAAACTCCACATGGGTCACATTCTCATCCAAAGGATCAACCGGAGCTTGATGAGCTTGAGAAGGAGCTCCTTGATTCACATTGTCATCCTCCATCCTTCTAGCATTAGCCCTTCGTGTATTCATATCCTAAAGAAACAAGAGATTGACTAGGAGAGGGAATTTATAGTTAAACTCTATGACACGACTTAAGAGTAATGAAAGAAGTCAAATTTCCTAAACATCTTGTAGCCTCTCATTCATAATTGTGGCATGCTTCACACTTATGAACAAGACTCTACTAGATGTGGCTGATGAGACATCATCCTAGAATAATTCTAAACCACGTACTCTGACACCAAGTTTGTCATGACCCAGGGTACCCCCTAGATGTAACAAGGCACATAGAAACCCGGAAGGCTCCATGCAAGCCACTTAGCAAATCATAACATAAGAATAGAACAATAAAGAGTAAAACACATTTTAAGTCTTAAAAGGTTTTTAATAAACGAAAACGGAAGTCTAAACTTGTCTCAACATAGCCATCTATTACAATATTCGAAGGGAAAAGGGACACAACCTATACAACATAGTCCGAAAATGAAAACAACAAGAAAGGAACTTCAATGAGATAATATTCGTCCTCGAATCATGAGGACTCACCAACAAGCTAGGAGAATAAGTAAATCCAAGCTTTAGCCACAACGATGATCACTTTGAAAATCAGACCCTACACTTGGGGAAAATGTAGGAAAAGTAGGCGTTAGTACAAAAATGCACTAAGTATGATAGCCATGCATAAAAACATTGAAAACATGCAAAAAGGGACATTTGATTTGAATGCATGCAATTACTAAGTTAAAGCATCATCACGAAGATAGTGGAAAAATCATAAGTCATAAGCATAGTCAATACATTGATCATCATATTATAAAAGAAACACTTCATAAATACCCGCAAAGGATACTTGTGCAATGCATTATTAAGGCCCCATAAATCTCACCCTTGCTAAGTTAAGCTTTTTGAGTAAACATAGTTCATAATTCATATTATTGTCTTGTTGTTGTGGGAATAAGCCTTAACCGACATGAGACCATGTGATATATACATGGACTCCCGGTGTTACCCACACCGAAAAGGGTTGTCCTACTTGCCTAAGGTAGAACCATACTCTTAGCTAGGTGGATCCACTAGCTAAATAACCTATGTGGGCACATAGTTCATGGGATAAGGAGATTGCTACTACAAACCACGACTCAACTAAGGTAAATGGTCTCCATCTCATGAGACATACTTTGGGAACCCGGACTCAACTAGTGTAGAAGGATCCCATTGGAAGCCGGACTCAACTAGTGTAAAAGCTTCGATCTCATATAGAATATCCACTCAGTGCTAAGTATTAATTCCCACGGATTATATATTAAGTCTTTAGTTAGGTTCATATTCATGGAAGAATGTCTTGACACTCAATCCAACATAATTCATAAGATAGCTGTTAGATCACACGTGAGCATAACCTTTCACTATCCATGTCTACATATTGATTCAATAGGTGAGAAGCCTTTCAACCTTAGAATTATCATATAGTGAGTAAACCTTTCACATCATATCATATTCATGCATAATTGTTCATTTGAGAATAACTTTTCAACAACACAACAACTAGATCATAATCATAGACACTTTACTCTTAAAGTGTTCTTAAAGTATATACAAAGACTTTATAAACATGCATAATATCATTATTTTCCCTTTCAAGGATCAAAGCTCATATCAAATCAAAAAATCTAAAATTCACTACATTAGACATGGATATTAACATAATTCTAGTAACCTAATTACTACAAGTATAATCTCATAATATCCTTCTTTCATCAACACACCGACATCACAAGATCATAATTTGGGAATATGGGAAATTCATGGGTTCTTGGGGATTTCAACATAAAAACCACAATAAATCATCAATTCAATCCTAATATAAGGTAATTCAAGCATTATAATCTTTTTTGAAAGGAACCCATGACTTTGGAAACAAACCCTAGCTTTTGGGGGATTTCTATCTTTGAAATTGGGATTTTTGAAGGGGCTCCATGGATGAATTCTACCCATGGATGAAGAGCTACCATACCTTAGCAATAACACCCAATTATTTTGAGTAGAAAACCTTGCTCCTTGAACCCTAGCTCCAACTTCCTTCTTCTTCTTCCTTGAAGTTCTAGAGAGAGAATATTTGGAGAGGATGAAGTTTCGGATTTTAGAAATAATAAGGTGAATGACATAATTTACTGGTCAAAAATAATTATATATGTGGTTTAAATTAGGTTAAAACTACACCACTTAATATGAACTAAAACCGGAAAACCCCAAAGTGCCCCTAAACTAACTTCTCAAAACAGTCCCTAGGCCCCATCCACGACCTCACTAACGGACCGTGGTTGGACCTACGACCCGTGCTGGTGAAGTGTGGGTTTCGGTTCATAGAGTTAATTTTTAGGGTTTGACCTATGGCCACCACCCACGGAGCGTGGGTCCTTCCATGGTCTACTAGCTTTGGGCAGTTTCTAGGATCCTCCTCAAGGGCCCAAGGTTGGTCCTTGGAGGGAGGGTCGTACCTTGGCGTTCTAACATGAAAACCGTTTATTTTGAAGTACGGGTAGTTAAATCCAAGACTCTAACCCTAACGTTAAGCTCTAGTTTAGCCTACTAATTTTTGGAATGTTATATGGCGCCACCACAAACAAGGATTCCCTTTTAATTTGTTTCTTTCTAAAACTAGCCTTCATCTCCTCTCAAAAACCTTTACAATCGTCACCACCATTTGACAAATTAAGCCTCCACCAAATATTCCATATGTATAAATATCAGCCCCCCGTCTTTGAACTTACTTAAGAAACTAATCGTCAGATCGGAATACTAGGCGAAACTTAAGTTTAACCAATTCGTACCATAATGAAGTATTAGGCCAAACTATGTGAGTTAGCTGGCTTAGATAAAATATATCAGTTATACTTTAAGAGTTTTCTTTATAATTTTGAAATTATGAATGCTTCTCCTTTAATCCTATGTATACATGCATTGTTGCATGCATTATTCTACCGTTTCTCGATATTATTACTTTATGTCATGACCCAGGGGTACCCCCTAGATGTAACAAGGCATACAAGACTCCGTGAAGTCTCATAAAAGCCCCATACCATATCATAACATAAGATAATCGAAAAGTGCGGTAATTTAAAACATTTTTGCAATACAAGCAAAACTCTCATAAAACAAAGCGGGTGTCTTTAAAATTGTTTCAAGCCATCTAATACATGAAATTCTTAAGGACACAACCCATACAAAAGTATTCAACATTAAAGGAAGACATAAAGGAAAGGTGGTCAAATTCTCAATGCTATGAGGACTCACTAAATCTTCACTTGCTTGCTCTACTAAGATCCTAGCCACGAGAATGGAAGTCAAGATCGCTGGACCCTACATTTGATAAGAATGTAGGCAAGAGTATGCGTTAGTGAAAAGATGTACTAAATATGATGGCTAGCATAAATCATCAACATAAGCATATCAGGCATTAGTCAACATAAGAAATATACTGAAATCATAAGAGATACATCATAGGCATAAGCTATAGGCATAATCTATAAGCATAAGAAATAACAACATAGTCATAGGCATAATCCATGCATCGAGATCAACATAACATAAGAGAAACACTTCATAAGTAACCTCAAGGCCTGCTTGTGCAGTGCATGGATACGACCCCATAATCTCCTCTATACTAAGAAAACTACTTTAGGCCCTCATTCATAATCATCGTCTTTTGATCTCATTCTTAGATTACTTCTCATAGACAAGGGAACATTCACCTCTAGTTAAACATATCAAGTAGGAAACTATAGCAGTAATCTAAGCTAAGCATACATCATATAATCAATCTCATATAGAAATATACTTACAATACTTCCTTGAAGTAAGCTTGTTTCATAATATACATGCTACTTTTATTAGGGTCTTGTCCTTCATATTCATACTAGTCATGGGAGAGTACCTCTCTACTAGTCCATAGCATAACATCACTAATGAATGGTTACTATTTACCAATTCAAGGCTATCAAGGAAAAGCACCTTACTATATTAGACAACGTAATCATGGAAGGAATACTCTCATGCAAGTCTAAGCTACTCAAGGAAGGGTACTATTGCTCAATCCAAGCTTTCATGAAATGATGTGTCCTTACAAAGTCAAGCTATCGTACAAGCATTTTATTATGCTAGTCCAAGCTACGTTGGAAGGGTACGATTGCTTAATCCAAGGCCATCCATGACTTCTACTAACTCAAGCTAGCATACATGATCTTGTCTTACCAAGTCAAACTACTCATGAAGGGATATTACATAACTACTTCAAGCTAACATAGTTCATACATGAAGCCTTTGAACACTTACGAGATACTTTATTTAAGCAAGTCTAAGTTCATTAAGAAGGCTTATTAGATCATGTGTGAGAAACTATTGCCATCCATGATCACTTTTACTTTTAGATTCATTTTAGGCAATTCTATAGATATGGAGACTGTCGCTAGAAACCCGGACTCAACTATTGTAAAAGGTCACCATCTCATGAGATATACTTTGGGAACCCAGACTCAACTACTGGAGAAGGATCCCATTTGGAAGCCGGAATGAACTTTACTCTCAAAATGTTATTAAAGTAGTTACATAGGTTCTGTAGGAACATGTATAATCTCATATATTCATAATAAACTTCATGTGGGTAAAGTCCTTCCATAACAATACCATATACAAATAGACATACATATAAGTTTAACTCTTAATGCCTTAACATTCCTACTTCATCATATTAGATTTTACCCTCAAAGCCCGAGAGGTCACATTCATACTACAGTCCTTACACTCAAAGAAATACTTCTCATGATAACCATATATGCCTAATTATGAAGACATTCTAACCACATACTTTATTCATAAGTAATTCTAATAATATATATCATCATATAAACTCAATCTCAACATTATTAATCATGATTCATTATATAAGCCCTAATCTTATCAATTCATGTCCACAAGCTTTACTTTTAAACAATTCATGTCTAGGTGCTCTAATCTCAAGAAATCCATAAAGTAATTCATCCATCTTAGAAGATCACATCTACGCCCTCAATTTCCCCTTTCATGGCATAAACAAAACTACATCAATTTAACCTTCGAATCTTAGGTTAATCAAGAATACATGTATAATCATACTTAAAACATGTAATTCCATCATAAACAATATTAAACCACTCTATTGGATCATAACCCATATCATTAGAAGAAACCCTAGATTGACTTGGGGAATTCTTCTTCTAAATTGGGGAAAACATGGGGGCTTCATGGATGAAAGGAATCCAAGAATGAATAAACCATCATAACTTGATTACAAAGCCAAAAAAACTTGAAACAATGGAGACATTCCTTGACCTAGCTTGATCCTCTTCTTCTTCATCACTTTCTAGAGAGAGAATATTTGAGAGGGAATTGGGTTTCTTTTTGGTTAGTTGAGAGAATTGACGTAAATGACTTATTTTAGGGGACTATAGTCTTTATATAAGTGGTCTAGATTAGGGTAAACGACACCATTTAATCCTAATTAAAATCAAAAACCTAAAAGTGCCCCTCAACTTAACCGCTTAAAACCAACTCACTACCTCACCCACGAGACCCCGACCACGTGGCGTAGGTTGACCTACTACCTGTACTGGTTGGGTGTGGTTTGGGGTGTCTTGCACTAAAATTTCGTTCTTGACCTATGGAGCCCACCTATGGGGCATGGACCCATCCACGAGGCATGGGTCCTGTTGTAGGTCACTGCCTTGGGCAGTTTACTAGGGTTCTCATCCACAAGGCTTCCCAAGGAGTGTGGTTCTAACCACGAGGCATGAATGGCCCTCGTGGGTGACACCTTCATTCTCTAACGTGCTAAACCCTCTAAAATATGCTAAACTTCCCTCTTAAGGCTACGTGGTGGTACAATATCTCCCCCTTGGGATTATTCATTCTTGAATGACCTTCTAGGCACTTCTTAAGGTCACAACTCTAGACTAGAAAACCATCATGCATGCAAAACATCTATATGTACACAACCAAAAGGAATAACCAACTATAAGCTAAAAATGCTCAATGCATCACATGAAAGGTAGGAACTACATCTAACAACCCAAATTGCATAGAATCTTACATCTACTCATGTTTAAGGAGGAACTGCCATCTCAAACCTAAAAGCATGCTCAACACAATCTCATGGACCCTATATGAAATCTATACTCATAACATACATCCATGGAGGAATATCTCAACTCCAACTTAAGACATGTTCATCTATTCATATCTGAAGTCTATATGCAACTCTACTCAATGCACTTCAACATGAGGGAAATTAATCATGCAACCTCATTTTCTTTCAAAACAAAAGTTTTTCATGAACATGTACCACATAAGGAAATCATGGAAACATCTAAAACACACATGACTATACATAGCACAAACCATGATGAACACATCACCTCAAGGAAAAATGACGAGGATATCGGGGCATCTTATTGGACCTAGGCCTACCAAGTAGCACCTTCCCCTAAAAGCCTCACTAAAAGATCACTCCTTAACACTTTCATGGAAGCAACTTCCTTGTCCTTCTATTTCTTAACTTGATGGTCTAAGAACTTATATGGGTTTACTAAACGGGGATTAAACTTTTCCCAAACTCATTACACCTCTCAAGATGAGAATTTGTAGCAACCTAAATCATGAACATTAAGAAAACTCAATGACCTTGCTATCTAAGCACACCATATCCCCCTTGGGAGTAAGCCTAGGTGGACTTTCTAAGCACCATCTCTTTTAATTCTAATGTCGGATCAAGTTATCACTTAAGCTTTCACATCCATCCCACATGATGATTCTAAACCACGGTGAACTATACTACTACCCTTTATAGGCGTGTACTAATTGAAAATCTCAAGGTATCTTCTAAACACTTTATTCATCAAATCTTCCAAACATACCCCACAAACTTATAATGATTAAGTCGGGTTCTACCATCAATACAACAATAACAACAGTGAAACACATTAATACTAAAGACAACTTCAAAGTCTATCATATAAAATCATACAAGACAAGCAATACCGGAATCTAATAAAGCATAAAACACATACTGGTAGTCACATCCGAAGGATACTCTTGGTCACCTCTTGCTTTGAAAGCATATAACTTATTCTTCTTTGGAGTATTCCCATCCGAACAACCAGGAGAAACTTGCTTATCCTTAGCCTTCATCCTTGGACAATTTCTCATTTTGTGGCCACTCTCACCACAACTAAAGCAACCCTTACTACCAGCCAAACACCTAGCCTCATGTCTCTTTCCATACCTAGCACAAGTTGGCCATAGGGACTCACTACTAATTCCTTGCGGTTTAGGGTTAGACACTCTATATTCACTATACTTAGGAGTATTGGAGTACTTTTTTCCGAAAAACCTTTGTCGATTCCTAGAACGACCATATCCAACGGATCTCACATGAGAGGAATCATCATCATCATTTCTAAACCTCTTTTTCTCCTTAGCCCTCCCTTTTAGTTTTGCCTCCTCAATTTGTTGAGAATGAGTCATAAGACGAGCAATAAACATATCATGAACAAACATGGCCGTACGACATTCTTTCACAACTAGATCGGACACACCCGACATAAACTTACTCATCTTAGCCGTACGATGCGCCACAATAGAAGGAGCATACTTAGATAGTTGGCTAAACCTAAATGTATATTCCTTAACACACATACTACCTTGCCTAAGGTTAATAAATTCAAGAACCTTAGCCTCTCTCATCTCTAGAGAGAAAAACCTATCAAGGAAAGCATTTTTGAACCTCTCCCACTCTTTGGGACCCACTTCAACCGATCTAGCCTCCTTCCATCGATCAAACAACACTTGAGAAACTCTCTTAAGTTGGTAAGCGAACTTCTTTTCCGGAGTAACTCCCATAATGTCTAACACCTTATATACCTCATCTATAAACTCTTGAGAATCTTTCTCAAGTTTTGACCCATAAAACTCTAGAGGGTTCATCCTTATAAAATTCCTCACTCTTGAAGTGGTCGTACCCACAATTGGGTTCACGGGGGCTACCACTTATTTATTGGCTTGAGCAGTCACAGCTTAAGCCAAAACTTGGAAAGCCGACTGCATTATTCACATTCTCATCCAAAGGATCATTTGGAGCTTGAGGAGGAGCTTGGGGAGGAACATCTTGATCCACATTGTCTTCCGCATTTCATTCTAGCATTTACCCTTGTAGTAGCCATACCCTAAAAACCATTGAGAAGCGATTAGGAGAAAGACCTAATAGAGTTAAACTCTTTGAAACGACTTAGAGAATGACAAAGTGAGATTTCTTAATCATCTGATAGTTTTCCATTCATAAATGTGGCGCGCTTCACACTTATGAACAAGACTCCACTAGACGGGGTTTGAGACGTCCTAGAACAATTCTAAAACTCTAACACTGATACCAAGTTTGTCACGACCCAGGGATACCTCCTATATGTAACAAGGCATACAAGACTTCGAGAAGTCTCATACAAGTCCCTTAGTATATCATAACATACGATAAAAGAAAAGTGCAGAAATTTAAAACATTTTTCCAATATAATCGAAGTCTCATAAAACGAAGCTGAAGTCTTTAACATTATCTCAAACCATCTAATACAAGAAAGTCTTAGGGACACAACCCATACAAAAATCGTCAACATAAAAGAAAGACATAGAGTAAAGGTAGTCAAATCCTCGATGCTATTAGGACTCACTAAATCTTCACTTGCTTGCTCTACTAAGATCCTATCCACAGGAATGGAAGTCAAGATCGCCGGACACTACATTTGATAAGAATGTAGGCAAAAGAATAAGTTAGTACAAAGATGTACTAAATATGATGGCTAGCATAAATCATCAATATAAGCATTTCATAGGCATTAGTTAACATAAGACAGATACCGAAATCATAAGGGATACATCATAAGCATAAGCTATAAGCATACGAGATAACAACATAGTCATAGGCATAATCCATGCATCTAGATCAACATAATATAAGAGAAACACTTCATTAGTAACGTCAAGGCATGCTTGCGCAATGCATGGATAAGACCCCATAATCTCACCCATAGTACTTTAGGCCCTAATTCATATTCATCGTCTTTTGATCTTATCCTTAGCTTATTTCTCATAGACAAGGGGACAATCATGTTTAGTCAAACATATCAAGGAAGGCAACTATAACAACAATCCAAGCTAAGCATACACCATACAACCAATCTCATATAGAAACATACTTACAATACTTCCTTGAAGTAAGCTTGTTTCATAATATACATGCTACTTTGATTAGGGACTTGTCCCTCATATTCATACTAGTCATGGAAGAGTACCTCCCTACTAGTCCATAGCATAACATCATTCATGAATGGTTACTATTTACCAATTCAAGGCTATCAAGGAAAAGCACCTTACTACACTATACCAACATATCATAGAAGGGATACTCTCATGTAAGTCCAAGATACTTAATGAAGGGTACTATTGCTCAATCTAAGCTATCATGAAATGATGTGGCCTCACTAAGTCAAACGATCATGGATGCATTATATTATCCTATTCCAAGTTACATTGGAAAGGTATAATTGCTAAATCCAAGGCTATCGATGAGTTCTACTATCTCAAGCTAACATGCATGGTCTTGTCTTACCAAGTCAAGGTACTCATGAAGGGATATCACATCACTACTTCAAACCAACATAGTTCCTACATGAAACCTTTGAACACTTACGAGATACATTTTTTAAGCAAGTCTTAGTTCATTAGAAAGGCTTATTAGATCATGCGTGAGCAACTATCACCATCCATGATCACTTTTACTATTAGATTCATTTTAACCAATTCTATAGTTATGGTTATTATTGCTAGAAACCCGAACTCAACTAGTTTAAAAGGTCTCTATCTTATGCGATATACTTTGGGAACCCGGATTGAACTAGTGTAGAAGGATCCCATTTGGAAGTCGGACTCAACTTCTGTAAAAGCTTCCATCTCATATTCAATATCATAATCGTAGACACTTTACTCTCAAAGTGTTATTAAAGAATTTACATAGGTTCTATAAGGACATGCATAATCTCATATATTCATAATATAGGTCATGTGGATAAAGTCCTTCCACAACTATACCATATACAAATCAATATACATATAAGCTTCACTCTTAAAGCCTCAACATTCCTAGTTAATCATATTTGTTTTTATCCTCAAAGCCCTAGAAATCACATTCGTACTATAAGCTTTACTCTCAATGTAACACCCTGGAAACTAGTAGGATAAACTAGAGCTTTACATGAGGGTTAGAATTGTAAATATGACTTTCCGTACTTAAAATGAAGGTTTTAGGGTTAGGGTGTCAAGGTACGACCTCTCAAATACCCTTAAGAGCGGGGGGGGGGGGGGACCCAAAACAGTCCATAGAATCTGTACAAAAAGGGGCCATCTATGGATGCGACTTATGCCCCGTAGGTGGACCCACACCCCGTGGGAAGGGGTCGTGGGTCAAGACCCCAATTTTTTAAGTTGCAGGCCACCAACCACGGATGACCATCATGCTCTGTGGACCAACCCACGGTCTATTGACATGGTCTTGTGGGTTGGGGCAGTGTGCTCTTTAAGTTGGTTAAGTTTAATTAATTAATTATTAAGTAGGGTCATTTTATTAGTAATTAGACCACCTATATAAACATATTAAACCGCTTAACTAATTCAACTAATTCATGGTTTTAGATTCACCAAAGAACCCAATTCCCTCCAAGAAATTTTCTCTCTAGAAAGAAGAACAAGAAGAATAAGGGTTCAAACTAGGTCAAATTATTCCATTGTTGCAAGCTTTGTGAGAGATTTATAATCATGGTATGTCATCTTATTGATATATGGATTATTACATCCATAGATACCCCTTGATTTCCCATAATTGTGAAGATAAACCCCAATCTTAGCTAGAGTTTCTTCCTATGTTGTGGGTAGTGTGGAGTATGATTCCAATTGAGTGGATACTTGATTTCCCATAATTGTGAAGATAAACCCCAATCTTAGCTAGAGTTTCTTCCTATGTTGTGGGTAGTGTGGAGTATGATTCCAATTGAGTGGATAGTACTTTTTTATGATTGATTTAGTATTGAATTATGATATTATGATGATATTACATGTTTTGCACTGCTAACCCTAGTTTAATTGGTGAAATTGAAGAATGTGGGTTTATGCCTTGTGAAGTGAAATTGAGGATTCATAGTTGATCTTCTAGAATTGATGATATGTGTAGTAATTGTTCAAGAATAGAATTATGTAAACATGAATTGAACTAGATTATAGTAGATATGATGAATTATGACTTGTAAAGCTTGAAGTTGAATCTTTATGATGATTTATGACTAGAATAACCTAATAATGCAACATATGATTAGAATGCCTTGTAATCTAGGTATGTATTATGATTTTACGAAGTAAAGCTTTGAGAGTAAAGCATGTAGTCATGAATGTTGATCATTAGGGTTTTTAGAGTAAAGCCAATATGATGAACTTTGTATGTTAAGGCTTTGAGATTAAAGTCTATATGAGAATATAAGGTTAATGAATAGAATTGTGATGAAAGATATTTACCTACCTAAACCACCTTATGAATGATAGATGGTAGGAAGTGATAGAATCACTTGATCATGACGATATCCATGTCTAATGTAGAATTCTAGATATGGTATTATGCATGAATATGATATGATATGAAAGGTTCTCTCACATAGAATGATTCTAGATTGAAAGGTTATTCTCACCTAAAATGAATCTAAGTCCAAAGACTATGAAATGTGATGAGGTTATATTGATTCCCCTAAAAGACCTTCACATGAGAGGAATGTGATGTTACTTACCTTATTCCTAATTATTTAAACATGAGGTGATTTCCTTATGTGATGATGTGGAGGAAAATACTTATATCTCTTTAAGATGACATGGAAGCGAATACCTATATCTCTTTAATATAAACATGGAGGCGGATACTTATGATTCATTAATATGTATGACTAGAGGTGATTCCCCTTGTATTTATGGTTCATTAATATGTTTTGACTAGAGGTTATTCCCCTTCTCTTTATGATTCATTGATATGTATGACTAGAGGTGATTTCCCTTGTCTTTATGATTCCATGATATGTATGACTAGAGGTGATTCCCCTTGTCCTTTCTGATGATCTAAACATGTATGACTCAAGGTGATTTCCCTTGTTCCTTGCGATGAGCTTAATATAAGATTAAAGAGATGATCAATATGCTTGGTAGCCTAAAGTGGTACTTAGAGTAGGTAGAATTATGGGGTCTTATCCATGCATTGCACAAGTGTGACTTAAAGCTAATTATGTGGTATGTTTAGATATGATTGTGCTATAGTTGCCTTCCTTGATATGTTGACTACAGGTGAAGATCCCCTTGTCTATGAATAATAAGCTAAGGATGAGATGCTAAGATGGTAAGTATGATACTTCGCATGTATGGGATTAAGGCATCATATCCTTGCATTTCACAAGTATACTTGGAGGTTACTTATGAAGTGGTTTTCTTATGATATGAAGGTTTAAGTATTGACTATGTATATGGACTATGCTTTAGGATGACTAATGCTTGCTTACTTTATTTCTATGTTGGAGATTATGCATATGACCTTGTTGTTGTATCTTATGATTATAGTATATGTGTCTTATTGACTGATCCTTATGTTTTGATCTTATGATGTTATGCTAGCTAACATATTTAGTACATTTAACACATACTCTTTCCTACATTCTTATCAAATGTAGGGTTTGGCGACATTGAGTTCCATTCTTGAGGATAGGTTTCTAGAAGTGCAAAGGTGTTGAAGATTTGGTGAGTCCTCATAGCATCGAGGATAAAGCCATCATTACCTTTATGTATTTTCTTTATGTTTTAGACGTTTGTATGGGCTGCATCCCAAAGGTTTTATTCAAAGTTGAGTTTAGATGGTTTGAGACAAAGTGTAGTAAGACTTCCACTTGATTTTATAAAAGACTTCGATAGTATAGATAAAGTTTTTAAATTTTTTGTATCTTTTGTATTATCTTATGTTATGATATGCTAAGTAGCTTGTATGAGACCCCTTCGGGGTCAAGTACGCCATGTTACATCTAGGGTGTACCCCTGGGTCGTGACAAACTTGGTAATCAGAGCACAATGTTTAGAATGGTTCTGGGATTGTCTCAAACCACGTCTAGTAGAGTCTTCTTAATAAATGTGAAGCACGCCACATTTATGAATATGAGGCTAGTGGATGTTTAGGAAACTTCACTTCTTCATTCTCTAAGTCGTGCCATAAAGTTTGGCTCTAGTAGGCCCTTCTCCTATTTTGTGCCCTATAGCTTTCAGGGTATGGCTAATACAAGGGCAAATGCTTGGAGGAATGAGGAAGGCAATGTGGATCAAGAGGTTTCTCTCCAAGTTCCACCCCAAGTTCTTCCTCAAGCTAATCAAGCTCCGATTAATACTCTGGCTATGTCGGATGTAGAGGTTAGGTTGGCTTTTCTACTGTTGGCCCAAGCCAATAGAGAGGGTGTAGCTCTGGTGAACCCTAATGTGAATTCCGTGGCTTTAAAAGTGAGGGAGTTTATTAAGATGAAACGCCAGAGTTTTATGGCTCCAAAGTGAAAGAGGACCCTAAGGAGTTTATAGATAAGGTTTACAAGATTCTTGATATCATGGGGGTGACTTTGGTAGAGAAAGTGTAGTTAGCCGCTTACCAATTGAGAGGGGTAGCACAAATATGATATGGTCAATGGAAGGAGAATAGACCGGTAGGAGCGAGTCCCATAGAGTTAGAGGTGTTTAAGAAGGCATTCCTTGATAGTTTCTTTCCCCTAGGGTTGAGAGAGGCTGAGATGCAAGAGTTTATTAACCTTAAGCAAGGTAGTATGAGTGTTCAAGAGTATTCTCTAAAGTTTACTCAACTCTCCATGTTTGCCCCAACTTTAGTGGAGGATTTAGGGGCTAGGATGAATACATTTATGATGGGAGTGTCTGACTTAGTAGAAAAAAAATGTCGTACGACAATGCATTTTGATGATATGGATATCTCACGTCTTATGGTTTTCGTCCAACGAATAGAGGAGTCAAAACTCAAGGAAAAGAGTTATAGGGAGAAAAAAAGGTCTAGAATGGATGATGAAAAGTCCTTTGATGATGAGTCTAATGGACAAGGACACCCTAGGTTTAGACAAAAGTTCCTCGGGCAAGGGCCCTCAAGTACTCCTAAGTTCAACCAAAAGAGGGTGTCTAACCCTATGTTTCAAGATGATAGTAGTGAGATTCTATTGCTGGGCTGTAGTAGATGTCATAAAAGGCATGAGGGTGGTTGTTTGCGGGTTCTAATGTTTGTTTTGGTTGTGGTGATTTGGGCCACAAGATATGGCATTGCCCTAAGGTTGCTAGAAATTAAGAGGATAATCGTCGTATGTCTCAACCCTACCCTTCCTCCGATCCAATTTTTTTGGGAGGGAGTGCTCCAAAGAAGAATAGGTTTTAAGTCTCCAAGCTAGAGGTGAACAAGAGAGCCCTCCGAATGTGACTACCGGTATGTGCTTTATGCTTTATTAGATTCCGGTATTGTTTGGTCTTTTGTGACTTGATAGATTTGATATGTTAGACTTTGATGTTGTCTTTAGTATGAATGAGTGATTGAATAACGCTATCAAAGATACTTTATCCAATTCTAAGAATCAACGATTTGTTAGTCAGTATATAACCCAACTAAATGAGTTGGGACTAAATCCCAAAGGGAGTGGTACGTGTTTAAGATTCAAAAGTAAAGTGAGAACATATTCAAATGAATCATAGGAATAGACGTTATCAGATAAAAACATAATTCAAATCAAGGGGTGACACGAATGTCAAATACAGGGCTGTTTTTGGTTTTAATAATCAACTACAACATCAGGAAATAATATGAGATAACAATAATGAGACGGGTTCTTGGGATGTGATTCCATTATAGGCTAATATAGACAAATATGTAATTACAACTATTAGAAAATAGCTAATTATCAGTGAATAAGCTAGACTATAGAGGAGGTAAAATTTCTCTCGAACAATTTACCCTGAATCAAGTCGATTTCTCTCAAACATCGACAAACATGCAAAATAACAACAACCTATGCCTTAGTCCATTCACTTTCTCGGGCTTAATGCATGGAAAAGGGGTTAGGATTGACTCTCTCGAGCAGAAGCCATGACAACCCCATATCCACAGACCATCAATCAATAATCTTGGTTTTAAAACCTCTCTCTCGAGCAAGCCAATAACACAAAGTTAGAACTGCATTTGCAACTACAATTTTTAAATTAAACCACAATTACTGATTAAACTTAATTCTAAACAACATTTAAACTAACAATTAGCAATACCCATAAGCTAAATCATCCCATAATCACACCCCAAGAATTGGGGCTTTAGCTAGACATTATAAAAAGATAAAAATCGTTACCACACTGAGTTTCAATCAATTGGGTGAGATAAATTTCGTCTTTACAAAGGTCCAAATTGAAAAATCTCAAATACCCACTTCCAATTTCTCAAAAGTGAAAAACTTCAATTCTTCAAAGCTAAGGAAAATTTGTCTCCAGTTCAAAAACTCTTCAAAATTATAAAAAAAGTCTATCTAAAAATAAAAGATTTGATACTAAATTAAATGTTCAAAAACATATTTATAGTCGCCAAAAATATGCTGCAAAGAGCCATAGTGAGGGTATCAATAGTAGAACTCAAAGGTGTCACATCATCGACGAGGGCCCTCTCGATCATGTCAAAAATGGAGGGCTCAAGATTGGAGGCGCGTCTATCAGCAAAATGGGCTAGCCACCCCATCCGTATCAATGCAGCCTAAGTGAACGGGGTCAGGCAGCAACAACACCATATCTATGAGGCAAGGAAACAGCAGAGGAACTGGGAGTAATAGAAGGAACAACACTAGATGTACCTGAAGAACTAGGGGCCGGAGTAGGCTAAGGTTCCTCTGCAAGTAATGCCTCAGTATCCACAACCGGCGATGTAGCCACCAGGGTTGCCTTCTTTTTCTCTGCCTCATCCTTCAAATACTTTGCCTTAATCCTATGGATGTTAGTACAAGATGTGGGAGTCACTTCCATATCCCTCTTTTCATCTCTAGACACCCGCGCTCGTCTTCACAACTCGTTGATCAACATTGGAAATGGAAGGGAACTTTGGAATTGCTTGGCCCTCATGACCATCTCCTGTGCAATAACCATCCCCAGGTTTAGCCTTGTCCCATCAATGATGCAACCAATATAGGCTGCTTTGGCTTAACGGAGAATCGACTCGTTCTGGGATGGCATGATAGTACTGTTGATGAAGATAAACCAGAATCTTGCTGCGATGCTGAGGTCCTTCTTTTCATTGTGCGCTCAAACTTTGATCCACTTAGGAGCACCATCGGATATCAGAGGAGCCAACTACTTCTTCATATTTTTTAATGTCTTTGTCTGGATCTTATATTGTCAGTCATCCTCAATTTCTGTTGAAACCCCCAGGACTGCATTGATAGCGTCACTATCACATTTCACCCGTTTACCCCTAACAACCAAATAGTCAACCGGCTTGAACTTGGCAGCTTGTTTCTTCCCTTGTGGTCCTAGTGCTCCTTAAGTGGAGTAGAATTCTCTAACCCAGTTTGGACCATACGGGCCATGGGGTCTGGTGAATAACTTGAACTTATGAGACCTTAGGTAGCTCATGATCTTTGGATAAATGTCTATAACCCCGTCAGTAAACCGTCTTTTCTCTTTAATAATGGTGCTCAGCCCCTTAGTCTTCAGTCTGTTCATAGACCTGGGAGGAGGTCAATGTACAACTGGTGCAGGAACCACAACCTGTGCTAGAGTAGGAGGAGGATTAGTGGTGGCCTAGGTAGCCCTGATCCTAGATGGATCATTCAGCCTCTTGGAACGGAGTTCAACCCTCTGGGCTAATAATAACTCATCATCCTCAGGCTCAGAAGTGGTAGCCGAAGATCCTGGTGCTCACTTTCACTCTCAGAAGTAGTTAGGTGGGTAACATAGATCCCATCACTGTTAGAGCTGGCCTCCGGTGACGCAGGTGCAGGGGCCTTGCTCTTCCCTTTGCCCTTCCCACCTATGGTGGGAAGTTTTGTCACTTTTGCCTTGGATGTAGTTGCATCCTCAATGATTGTGATTCCCTTAGATCTCTTGGGGGGCGGCACGCCTCTTCCTTTCACTTTTGGTCTATCCATATCTGCAAACACATCATAGACAGTTAGGAACAATTCAAGAAAAATTGCTGAAAATAGTTGCTGACAGACTCACCGAACCGATCGGCGACTCACCGAATCACTTTGGCGAGCCAGATCGGGCTCACCGAAAGGAATGGCTCAAAATTTACTAGAAAATTTGGTATGTCGGCAATGGGAGGGGCCTTTCGGTGAATCACCGACAACATTCGGCGAGAAAGGACTAGCCCGCCGAAAGATATAGTCCATTTTAAGCGTTAAGGGCGATCAAGAAAGACTTTTGGCGAGTCACCGAGTGCACTCGGCGATCTCAGGTTTCTCTATGAATGTTATAGAACTCAAACATATGAATTGTTGATATTAAAGGCGATCTAGGAGGATTCGACAAACTGTTGAGTGGTTCGGCGAGCTCGACCTAGCCCATCAAACCGCCAAACATGCCTAACTTTCAACCCCAACTTCCAAATTCTACCCCACAGCCCCCAAAAACAAAATCAAAGCATGCACTTATTAAATTAGACTTAGACCTCTAACACCCATGCCCTCGGGATACTCAAACTTCTCTCGGTTTGGCCAAATTTGGCCATTTGACGACTTTAGCCCGTAAAAATGACGTCAACCGCTCCATCATTGGGAAAAGCATGTCATTTAGGACAAACGTGGGTTACTCAGACTTCGCCCAACTAGATCCAACAACAACAAAACACTACTCAATAAGATTTCGATCATTTTTAAACACGAAACTCGGGAAATCAACAATTAATCATTTTAGGCAAGATATTCAAATTAAATTCGGCAAAGAAGCACATAATCATGTATTCAGAGAGGCCCAATATGCATCACTAAGATAAAAACACTTGCAAATGAGTAAAATTGCTGAATACAAGTTCGGACTTCGGAAAACCAACCTTTTATGCCAAATACATAGTTTAAAAAGCTAGGCGGCAAAGTATTCCGACTCTGAACACAAAATCGACGACTAAACAATAGTAATAACACGAAAATTTAGAAAGATATAGTGCGGGTGTGAGTTTGGGAAGTTAAAAAGTGAGAAAATGTGAAAGAGTTTGAAAGTTTAAACCTTAGCCTTTAAAACCGTCCAGTTCTCGCCCATTCGACGACATTAGTTTTGATCACCCACCGAGTGGGCACTTACCTCACTGAGTTTTACAAGACCTCCAGTTAATGTGGGGATCAAAATGGCAGAAAAGTCCTGGTTGCCGAGCTATCGATTTGCCCCTGGGCTCGCTGAGCTTTCCACACTCCAACCTTAAAATTTCTTCAGTCCAACGTCTATCCAAGTCGGCCTCGCCAAAATTTTTGGTGAGTCACCGACTAGACATTCAGCTTGCCAATCACCACTTTTTCAAGAACATTCCACTTTTTCACCTGCACAATTAACACACCATTATTTCAAAATTAAAAATAAAACCAAATAAAACTTGGGTTGCCTCCCAAGCAGCGCCTTAGTTAACGTCGTTGCACGATGCAAGTCCTCGCTCAAACATCATTCTTAGGGTTGGCCATGGTGTCACTAGGGAACCCCCCTTGTTGTCTTGCGTTTAAATTAGACGAAGTCTGACCCATTTGGGTCTCGAACTGCTTGATAAAGACTGAATGAGAACCGTCTGGATAGAAGATGGGTTTTCAACTAATTTCTTCTTCAATTTCACGGTTCTTCAATAATTAAAGTATGGTAACTCTTTATTCTTGAATAACCTCTCATTCATAGAGTTCTATCAAATATTTTCAAAAGTGATTCAAAGACCAAAATTCCCAATTTTCAATCTAAGCATGAGTCCCTTGTCAAATGATTTTATAAATCATTCTATTGATGAATTAATGTGGAATTAATATTTTAAAGATAATTTTTAAAGTAATTCTTAGAGAATCCATGATCCCCAAATTCTCGAAAATTGGCCTATGATGTGGGTCTTTGTGAATATGATCTCTATTAGTGAAATTATGTTTAGATTAGATTGTATTGATGTCTCCTATGATTATCTATACTTATTCATGTTGAATTGTTGGTATATTGATGAGTTAAGAATTATGGCCTTATGGACAAAGTTATGGGTTGATCCCTTTCTTTATAGAATTGTACTTAGATTATGTTTATGTAATTGAATTACATTGTTGATTCCTATTGCTATCTATGTCAATTGATTATGAATTTTTGAGGATTTATCCATGGTGATCATGGCTTGGAGAATTAGTAAGTTGACCTAACTTCTAGTCTATAGAATGAGAATTGCTGTTGTGTGGTTTGGTCCACTTATGGTGGCGGTGTTTACCTCTTGTCTATCTATGCATGTTGAGTTCATGGATTTGAATGCAATAGATGTGAAGTGAATTGATGAATATGACACATATATTTATGAAGTTGTGCTATGAAGTTTAAGTATGAAATCCTCAATACTCGCATGATGTTTAAAGGTTGTTGATGATGAGGAGTATAATGTGAATGATAATGTTAGGGATAAGGTGTGGTCTGCATGATTGATTATGTCAAGTACAATTGTGGAATGACCCTTACCTATATGACCCATATATGAATGTGTGATCATATACATGTTAGGAGTACTTATTCAAAGTTGAATGTGTCCTTGTCACCTAAGCTAAAGTGTGGGTGTGTGGTCTAGAATCCGTAAAGGCTTTATATGTGAATTGCTTATAATTTGGGGACATTGTGAATGTGTTGTGATCCCTTGAAGGGAAGTGCACACAATGTCAATGTTGTTGCTATTATGTCACTATGAGGACCAATATGCACATACACTTTACATGTATAGCTATGAATATGATGTGTTATGGTGTCTATTGAAAGGTTAACTCTTATATGCAACCTTACATCTTATTATGCATGCAAAGTGTATGATTAACAAGGTATGAATATGTGTTGTATAAAGGTGTTTATGTGAAAGGTTTTCTCACATATGTACACACACACACATGAATGAATGAATAAGGTTTATGCTAATCTAGTGAAAGTGAGTCTCTTGAAAGGTTTCCTCAATTGTACTCTAAACTAGACTATGTTATGAATATGATATGACTACGTGAAAGGTCATTCTCGCATAATGTAGATTCTATGATGAAAGGTCATTCTCATCTTAGAAACCTTTGAGCTGTATGATATAAGGGATTAAGTCCCTCAAGCCTATTTTATGAACAAATGTTAAATAAAGGTTTAAAGATGTTTAAAAAGGGAGTTGGAGCTTAGCACTGAGTGAACATGAAAAATGAGAGTGGGGGCTTCACGTTTAGCAAGTCCGACTTCCCACAAGAGAACCTTCACGTTTAGCAAGTCCGGCTTCCCAACATAGATGTTGTCTCATGAGATGGAAACCTGTACGCCTAGTAAGTGAAGATTTCTAGTAGAAATCTCCTTGTTCCATAACTACGTGCCCCCGTAGGTCTTATCTTAGTGGATCCACTAAATAGATTTTATGTATGCATGTCCGACCTTGGCACGTAGTACCCTCTCTTTTTGGTGTGGGAGTAGAACACCGGATTCCATGTAGCTCACATGGTCTATGTCGGTTATGGCAATGTCTCCTAAATTTTAAGAAATGAACTAAGATAATAATATGAACTCTAGTCAAGATTTCTTGAAGAGTTACTTAATGTAGGTAGGACTATGGACCCTACTTATGCATTGCACAAGTGGAGTCTAAGGGAGGTTCTGATTAGGCTCTTTATGTAATGAAGACTATGGTCTATGTATGTTAAAATGAAAGCATGTTAAGGGTGACTTTACTTATGTCAAGACATGAAGTATGATTATGCGTGTGATTTACACTTATGACTTCTTAATGGGTTTGCTTAGTATAAGTGGGGGTATGGGACTCCACGTGTACATTGCACAAGTGAGCTTGTGAAGGGGTTGTAAGGGTGGTTTACCTATGATATTAACTAAATAAGGTAAGACTAATGATGTATTAAATGAATGAGTCCTTATATGATGTTATGAAGTATGTTGGTCTTATGTCTAAAGTTAAATGAAGATGTTATGACTTGTTGAATATGATGTGCCTAGTCTATGGTAGCTTCCTAGGAACACTTGGTGTGAGTAGTATTATGGGATGCTACTTGCACACTGCACTATTGTGACTTGGGGGTTGTCTTAGGTGATGTTCCTATGTGAAGACTATGTCTTATGTTGTGCTTATGACTCTATGAATATATGTGGTTGGGTTGATGAAGGCTATATGTAAGTTCACCCTTAGTAACCTTAAGGTGATACATTGCACCAAGTATTCCCTAAGGGTTGCTTGAGGAAAGGAGTTAAGATAAAGAGGAAGGTAATGTATTGTATGCATTGAATGTGCCTAAAATATTATAAGTGGCTCTATGTGCTATTATGAATGGTTTCCATGTGTATGATAGTGTCTGTGGTTTATATTGTTCCTATTGTTCTAAATGTTCTTGAAGTTTCTCTAAAAGGGCATGATGCATGGTTTCCAACTAAATTTCCCCTTTGAAAGCATGTGTTTGCATGGTTATCATACTTAGTCCATTCTTATACTAACACCATTCTTCTTCATCATTTTACACCAACTATAGGTTGTTGTGGCTAAATGGACTTTCCTAGAAGTGAGGAGCTTGGCTTACTATTCCTAAGTTTAGGTGTGTCCATAAAGATTCAAGGATATTTATGTTAAAGAGTTTCCTTAAGTTCATTGTACTAGATAGTTGTTTGTTTTGTATTATAAGGGCTATGTCCCGCTTTTGTTGTAGTCGTGTTTTAAGATGGCTACCTTGAGATGTGGTACTTTGATTTTATATTAAAGGCATAAATGAGGTGACATTTAAATATTGTGTTACATTATGAAGAAGTTTTAAATTTTCCACAATTTTTCTATGATACATCCTATGGCGAATTCTAAGGGCTTGTATAAGACCTCCGATAGATCTGCTAGGGGGTGATCTCGGTTCGTTACAAACTTGGTATCAGAGCATAGGGTTAAGAAAATGGTCTTAGGATTCAACGTCTCATGAGCAACATCTAGTAGGGTCTTATTTATCAATTTGAGTCGCGACACATCTATGAGCGAGAGGCTATAAGACGTTAGAAGTTTCACTTTCTTCATTACTCTTGTGTCATGCCGTAGATCTTAACTCCATATGATCTCTCTCTCTTATTTTTCCCTTGTCCGGTGGTCTTCCAGATGTGATTACTTGGCAGGGGTGATGTTGCAAGGATCGAGGAAAAAAAGGGTGAGTTTTAATGCTTATTATGATGTGGTGACTATATTAGTATATATGAAGGTAGATTTGGAAATCATATTTTGATGCCAATCATGGCTATATGTGACCTATGAGGTTGTGAGCATTTCATTGAAAATGTTGTATGGTGGAGTAGATTTGAGGAGTTTTGAAGGAATGTGGTAACTAGTGTGAGTTGAAAGTTGCTTTTTTTTTCTTTTGAGTGATGCTTCATGGTTGTCCTTGTGTGAATCTGAGTTCTTGTGTAGAGTTGCCCTAAGAGCGAAAAAAGGGGATTTGTTCCATGAGTTGGGGTAGTGTTTTGGTATAAGGTTAACTTGGAGAGTTGCATGTACCCCTTAGTTCATGGGAAGGACAAGAGAATAGATGTTGACCAACTCTAAAGAGGATAGTTGTCTTGTAAGGTTGATCTTAAGTATGGTAATTTAAGAGGGTGTTTAGATAATACCTAGGCATGATTTAGCGGAGAGTTACACCAAAGGTGATGATAAAGGTATGATGTGATAAAGAGTTAATTAAGCTCACCCCAAGTGGAGAATAATGTGCCTAGATGGTAAGGTTTTGAGTGACCTTACTATTTCTACATTGAACTTCCTTGAGTTCTCCATGTTAAGAACCACTTTGGTGATAGATATGAAGTTGAGTGGTATAGATACTTATTTTTTTTTGGATTCTTGAAATCCTCACCTAAGGGAGTATATTGAAGATTTAGTGGAGAATGGTTCCTACCTTAGAGATGAAGGAGGTAATGATTAAAGGAGTTTGCGTAACTTGATCCCAAGAGGGGGACATTGTGCTTAATTGGTAAGTGATAGTTCTCTTGGTTACTTTAATGTGCTCTTAGATGGGTTTACCCTAAGTGGGGGATGATGAGTGAGTAGTAAGGTTGTTGATACCCTTATCTTTTCGTTCTATTCTTATTCAAGCTTGAGACCAAAGAGTTCCTAGTAGCTTGTTCATGTTTTTGAATCCTGCGTATGATTATGAGTTTCATGATCTCCGTATGTTATGCATGTCCTAGAAGACACTATGTTATGCGTGTCTTGAAGGATTCTTAGTATTAAAATTCATGTTTCACAAGTCAATATGCATCTTTATATGGTAAATGCACTCTTGACTTCATGAGGATGAGAGTATCAACATTCTTAGGTTAGAAGTTGAGAATTTCTCCGTAAATGAATTGACCTTTATGTAATGCTTGCTTATGAGTTTATGATGCCATGTGTGTATGTTGTCACTAGGAGAAGGTTATCCCTCCTTGAACATAACTAAAAATAGTAATGCCATGTATGTTCTTGATAGTATGATGATTAAATGATAAGACTAGTAGATGATCTATAATCCTCATGTTAGGGTGCAACTAGTATGAATTGCTTAATTGCCTCATGAGTGGAAATGTTGATCATGTCTATGTGTGCATTTGAAAGACATTGCATAATGGACCCTATGATGATATAAAAGGGATAAATATCATGTCATGATTAAGAAAAGGTATTTCCTCCTATGAACATGAGAAAGGCCTATGTGGTTGATGTATTCTGAGTAGGTGAATAAAGTTTCTACTTGCTTGTGTTGCATGAGTTGATTTGAAGTGCATGCTTAAATGATTTCTTCTGATAAAGTTGCATAATATACTTTAATGAGATAGCTGCATGTTGTGTTTCTTTGGTGCTTGAATTGAGAATGATGATTTGGAGAAGGAAGTTCCTCGAATGAAATGGGAAATAATAAAGTTGATGCATAAGGAGTTGGTAGATGTGTTGCTACTTTCTTGAATTGCATAAAGTCGTTTTGGGCCTTTTATGGAGTTGATGTTCCTCCTTGATGTGTGCTCTTATGTTGATGTTGTATATTGTGTATTGTGAGCTGATAGTTAGGTCATTGAGTCCTCGAAAGTGTTTTAAGTGTCTTCGAGGACGAATGTTCCTAAGTGGGAGTTATTGTGACAACCCTCAAAATTGAAGTAGGGTAAAATAGAGCCTCACATGGGGTTTATGCATTAATAACTTGTTAAAATAATGAAGAAGAGCCTTTTTAGTCAGTTTTAAAGAGTTTGAAAGTCAAACGTCAAGGGACGACCAAGAAGTTCGGAAACTAGTCTTTTACGTGTTGATGTGTTCTAGTATGTTGTTAATGTTTTTATGTGTTATTTGGAGTCTAAAAGTAGTGGAGGTGACCCTAGTGTCTTAATAAATGTTTTTAGGGTCAAAATATACGGGTATGACTCCCCGGGACTATCCTAAGGGTCCCCGAGGAGGATCCAAATCTTGGCCAAGCAAGCTGCCAAGGCAGCTTGCAAATTGCACTTGGAGGGAATAGCTCCGCTGCACGGACTAGCTCACCCAAGGAGCAAAGAGTTAGTTCGCGACGCGGACATGTCGCAAACTTTATTGTCTCGAAATTTAATCTCCAGAAACTTGTGGGAACACCTCCAAGTCGTGGCCTTGGTTCCCGACAGAAACTATGAAAATAAAACTCAAGTTTGACTTGTTTAAAAGGTCCAAATAAGTCAGGGGTAGTCTGGGAACTCTAGGGAATTATTAGAAACGATTATTTTACCTATTTTAGGGTATTTAAGTTGGTTAAAACCCCAAAACCTAGAATTAGATCCCATTCTTCAAATTGACCTTTCCCTCTCAAAATTGTTGGTATATTGATAAGTTGAGAATTATGGCCTTATGGGCAAAGTTATGGGTTGATCCCTTTGTTTATAGAATTGTACTTAGATTATGTTTATGTTATTCAATTACATTGTTGATTCATATTGCTATCTATGTCAATTGATTATGAATTGTTGAGGATTGATCCATGGTGATCATGGCTTGGAGAATTGGTAAGTTGACCTAAGTTCTAGTCTATAGTATGAGAATTGATGATGTGTGGTTTGGTCCACTTATGGTGGCGGTGTTAACTTCTTGTCTATCTATGCATGTTGAGATTATGGCCTTGAAGGCAATAGATGTGAAGTGAATGTTGATAATGATGCATATATTTATGAAGTTGTGCTATGAAGGTTATGTATGAAATCCTCAAGATAGCATGATGTTTAAAGTGTGTTGATGATGAGGAGTATAATGTGAATGAGAATGTTAGGGATAAGGTGTGGTCTATATGATTGATTATGCTAAGTATTATTGTGGAATGATCCCTACCTATATGACCCCTATATGAATGTGTGATCATATACATGTTAGGAGTACCTATTCAATTTTGAATGTGTCGTTGTCTCCTATGATGAAGTGTGGGTGTGTCTTCTAGAATCCCTGAAGGTTTTATATGTGAATTGCTTATGATTTGGGGACATTGTGTATATGTTGTGATCCCTTGAAGAGAAGTGCACTCAATATCAATGTTGTTGTTATTTTGTCACTATGAGGACCAATATGCACAAACACACTATACATGTATAGCTATGAATATGATGAGTTATGGTGTCTATTGAAAGGTTAATTCTTATATGCAACTTTAAATCTTATTATGCATGCAAAGTGAATGATTAGCAAGGTATGAATATGTGTTGTATAAAGGTGTTTATGTGAATGGCTTTCTCACATATGTACACACACATGAATGAATGAATAAGGTTTATGATAATCTAGTGAAAGTGAGTCTCTTGAAAGGTTTCATCAATTGTATTCTAAACTAGACTATGTTATGAATATGGTATGACTACGTGAAAGGTCATTCTCACATAATGTAGGTTCTATGATGAAAGGTAATTCTCATCTTAGAGACCTGTGTGCTATATGATATGAGGGATTAAATCTATAAGCCTATTTTATGAACTAATGTTAAATAAAGGCTTAAAGATGTTTAAAATGGGAGTTGGAGCTTAGCACCGAGTGAATATGAAAAATGAGAGTGGGGTCTTCACCTTTACCAAGTTCGGCTTCCCATAAAAAAACCTTCACGTTTAGCAAGTCCGTGTTCCCAACATAGATGTTGTCTCATGAGATGGAAACCTCCATGCCTAGTAAGTGAAGGTTTCTAGTAGCAATCTCCTGGTTCCATAACTACGTGCCCCCGTAGGTCTTAGTTTAGTGGATCCACTAGATAGCTATTATGTATGTAGGTCCTACCTTGGCAAGTAGTACCCTCTCTTTTCGGTGTGGTAATAGAACACCAGAATCCATGTAGCTCACATGGTTTATGTCGATTATGGCAATGTCTCCCAAAAGTTAAGAAATCAACTAAGTTAAGAATATAAACTCTAGTCATGATATCTTGAAGAATTGCTTAGTGTAGGTAGGACTATGGACCCTACTTATGCATTGCACAAGTGGACTCTAAGGGAGGTTATGATTAGGATCTTTATGTAATGAAGACTATGGTCTATGAATGTTAATATGAAAGCATGTTAAGGGTGACTTTACTTATGTCAAAACATGAAGTATGATTATGCATGTGAATTACAGTTATGACTTCTTAATGGGTTTGCTTAGTATATGTAGGGGTATGGGACTCCACGTGTACATTGCACAAGTGAGCTTGTGAAGGGGTTGTGAGGGTGGTTTATCTATGATATTTATTAAATGAGTTATGATTAATGATGTGTTAAATGAACGAGTCCTTATATGATGTTATGAAGTATGTTGGTCTTATGTCTAAAGTTAAATGAAGATGTTACGACTTGTTGAATATGAGGTGCCTAGTATATGGTGGCTTCTTAGGAACACTTGGTGTGAGTAGTATTATAGGATGCTATTTGCACACTGCACTGGTGTGACTTGGGGGTTGTCTTAGGTGATGGTTCATATGTGAACACTATGTCTTATAGTGTGCTTATGACTCTAGGAATATATGTGGTTGGGTTGATGAAGGCTATATGTAAGTTCACCCTTGGTAACCTTAAGGTGATAAATTGCACCAAGGAATATATGTGCATGCTTAAATGATTTCTTATGATAAATTTGCATAATGTGCTTTAATGAGATAGTTGCATATTGTGTTTCCTTGGTGTTTGAAATGAGAATGATGATTTGCAGAAGGAAGTTCCTCGAATGAAATGGGAAATAATAAAGTTGATGCATAAGGAGTTGGTAGATGTGTTTCTACTTTCTTGAAATGCACAAAGTTGTTTTGAGCCTTTTATGTGGAGTTGATGTTCCTCTTTGATGTGTGCTCTTATGTTGATGTTGTATGTTGTGTATTGTGAGCTGATAGTTGGGTCATTGAGTCCTCGAAAGTGTTTTAAGTGTCATTCGAGGACGAATGTTCCTAAGTGGTGGATATTCTACCGACCCTCAAAATGAAGTAGGGTAAAGTAGAGCCTCACATGGATTTAATGCATTAATAAATTGTTAAAATAATGAAGAATAGCCTTTTTAGTCAGTTTTAAAGAGTTTGGAAGTCAAACGTCAAGGGATGACCAAGACGTTCGGAAACTAGTCTTTTACGTGTTGGTGTGTTCTAGTATGTTGTTCATGTTTTTATGTGTTGTTTGGAGTCTGAAATTAGTGGAGGTGATCCTAGTGTCTTAATAAATGTTTTTAGGGTCAAAACATCCGAGTACGACTCCCCGGGACCACCCTAAGGGTCCCCGAGAAGGACCCCAACCTTGGCCAAGCAAGCTGCCAAGGCAGCTTGAAAAATGCACTTAGAGGGAATCGCTCCGCTGCGTAGCCTAGCTCCCCCAAGGAGCAAAAAGTTAGTTCACGACATGGACATGTCGCAGACTCTATTGTTTTGAATTTTAATCTCTAGAAACTTGTGGGAACACCTCCACGTTGCGGACTTGGTTCCCGATGAAATCTGCGAAAATAAAACTCAAGTTTGACTTGTTTAAAAGGTCCAAAAAAGTGAGGGATAGTTTGGGTACTCTAGGGAATTGTTATAAACAGTTATTTTTACCTATTTTGTGGTATTTAAGTTGGTTAAAACCCCAAAACCTAGAATTAGATTCCATTCTTCAAATTGACCATTCCCTCTCAAAATAGATTCTCTTAGAAACTCCATTGAAGACCTTGCTGAAGCTCAAGCTAGAAGATGGGTTTTCAACTAATTTCTTCTTTAATTTCATGGGTGTTCAATAATTAAGGTATGGTAACTCTTGATTCTTGAATAACCTCTCATTCAAGGAGTTCTATCAAAGATTTTCAAAAGTGATTCAAAAACCAAAATTCCCAATTTTCAATCTAAACATGTGTCCCTTGTCAAACAATTTTCTAAATCATTCTATTTATCAATTAATGTGGAATTAAGGTCTTCAAGATAATTTTTCAAGGAATTCTTCGAGAACCCATGATCCCCAAATTCTCAAAAATTGGCCTGTGATGTGGGTCTTTGTGAATATGATCTCTATTGGTGAAATTATGTTTAGATTAGATTTTATTGATGTCTCCTATGATTACCTATACTTAATCATGTTGAATTGTTGGTATATTGATGAGTTGAGAATTATGGTCTTATGGGCAAAGTTATTGGTTGATCCCTTTGTTTATAGAATTGTACTTGGATTATGTTTATGTTATTGAATTACATTGTTGATTCCTATTTCTATCGATGTCAATTGATTATGAATTGTTGAGGATTTATCCATGGAGATCATGGCTTGGAGAATTGGTAAGTTGACCTAAGTTCTAGTCTATAGTATAAGAATTGATGTTGTGTGGTTTGGTCCACTTATGGTGGAGGTGTTTACTTATTGTCTATCTATGCATGTTGAAATAATGACCTTGAAGGCAATATATGTGAAGTTAATTGATGATTATGAAGCATATATTTATGAAGTTGTGCTATGAAGGATATGTATGAAATCCCCAATACTAGCATGGTGTTTAAAGTGTGTTGATGATGAGGAGTGTAATGTGAATGATAATGTTAGGGATAAGGTGTGGTCTACATGATTGATTATGTTAAGTACTATTGTGGAATGACCCCTACCTATATGACCCCTATATGAATGTGTGATCATATACATATTATGAATACCTATTCAATGTTGAATGTGTCCTGGTCTCCTATGATGAAGTGTGGGTGTGTGGTCTATCCTTATAGGCTTTATATGTGAATTGCTTATGATTTGATGATATTGTGAATGTGTTGTGATCTCTTGAAGGGAAGTACACTCAATGTCAATGTTGTTGTTATTATGTCACTATGAGGACCAATATACGCGCACACACACACTCTACATGTATAGCTATGAATGTCATGTGTTATGGTGTCTATTGAAAGGTGAACTCTTTGATGCACCATTACATCTTATTATGCATGCAAAGTGTATGAATAGCAAGGTATGAATATGTGTTGTATAAAGGTATTTATGTGGAAGGCTTTCTCACATATGTACACACACATGAATAAATGAATAAGGTTTATGATAATCTAGTGAAAGTTAGTCTCTTGAAAGGTTTCCTCAATTGTACTCTAAACTAGACCATGTTATGAATATGGTACGACTACGTGAAAGGTAATTCTCACATAATGTAGGTTCTATGATGAAAGGTCATTGTCATCTTAGAAACCTTTGAGCTATATGATATGGGGGATTAAGTCCCTAAAGCCTATTTAATGAACTAATGTTAAATAAAGGTTTAAAGATGTTTAAAAAGGGAGTCGGAGCATAGAACCGAGTGAACAAGAAAAATGAGAGTGGGGGCTTCACGTTTAGCAAGTCCGGCTTACCCCAAGAGAACCTTCACGTTTAGCAAGTCCGGGTTCCCAACATAGATGTTGTCTCATGAGATGGAAACGTCCACGCCTAGTAAGTCAAAGTTTCTAGTAGCAATCTCCTTGTTCGATAACTATGTGCTCCCTTAGGTCTTAACTTAGTGGATCCACTAGATAGCTATTATGTATGTAGGTCCTATCTTGGCAAGTAGTACCCTCCATTTTCGGTGTGGGAGTAGAACACCGGAATCCATGTAGCTCACATTGTTTATGTCGGTTATGACAATGTCTCCCAAAAGTTAAGAAATCAACTAAGTTAAGAATATTAACTCTAGTCATGATATCTTGAAGAATTGCTTCGTGTAGGTAGGACTATGGACCCTACTTATGCATTGCACAAGTGGACTCTAAGGGAGGTTATGATTAGGATCTTTATGTAATGAAGACTATGGTCTATGTATGTTAATATGAAAGCATGTTAAGGGTGACTTTACTTATGTCAAAACATGAAGTATGATTATGCATGTGAATTACAGTTATAACTTCTTAATGGGTTTGCTTAGTATAAGTGAGGGTATGGGACTCCACGTGTACATTGCACAAGTGAGCTTGTGAAGGGGTTGTAAAGGTGGTTTACCTATGATATTAACTAAATAAGGTAAGACTAATGATGTATTAAATGAATGAGTCCTTATATGATGTTATGAAGTATGTTGGTCTTATGTCTAAAGTTAAATGAAGATGTTATAACTTGTTGAATATGATGTGCCTAGTCTATGGTAGCTTCCTAGGAACACTTGGTGGGAGTAGTACTATGGGATACTACTTGGACGCTGCACTAGTGTGACTTGGGGGTTGTCTTAGATGATGGTTCCTATGTGAAGAATATTTCTTATGGTGTGCTTATGACTATATGAATATATGTGGTTGTGTTGATGAAGGCTATATGTAAGTTCACCCTTGGTAACCTTAAGGTGATACATTGCACCAAGTATTCCCTAAGGGTTGCTTGAGGAAAGGAGTTAAGACAAAGAGGAAGGTAATGTATTGTATGCATTGAATGTGCCTAAAATATTATAAGTGTCTCTATGTGCTATTATGTATGGTTTCCATGTGCATGTTTGTGTATGTGGTTTACATTGTTCCTATTGTGCTAAATGTTCTTGAAGTTTCTCTAAAAAGGCATGATGCATGGTTTCCAACTAAATGTCCCTTTTAAAAGCATGTTTTTTCATGGTTATCATGCTTAGTGCATTCTTGTACTAACACCATTCTTCTTCATCTTTTTACACCAAGTGTAGGTGGTGGTGGCTAAAGGTCCTTTCCTAGAAGTGAGGAGCTTGGCTTACTATTCCCAAGTTCAGGTGTGTCCTTAAAGATTCAAGGACCTTTATCTTAAAGAATTTCCTTAAGTTCAATGTACTAGACAATAGTTTCTTTTGTATTATAAGGCTTGTGCCCCTCTTGTGTTGTAGTCGTGTTTTAAGATGGCTATCTTGAGACGTAGTGCTTTGATTTTGTATTAAAGGCTTAAATGAGGTGACATTTAGGTCTTGTGTTTTATTATTAAGAAGTTTTAAATTTTCTTCTATTTTTCTATGATAAATGCTATGACGAATGCTAAGGGCTTGTATAAGACCTCCGAGAGGTCGAATATGCCGGTAATGGCTAGGTGGTGCTCTCGGGTCATTACAATTACACCATCTAAACAGAGGAATATGAAAGTTGGGACTTAGCCCTTACATTAATAGAAAGTCTTATCAAAGAAAGTACAACATAGTCTTTAACAAAGAAAGTAAGATAGAACTACAATCAATAGCATCTCGTCCTCGGACTTGAGGACTCACCAAAACTTGGAGGTAGCAACCCAAGTTTCTTGAAGAATGGACTAAATGCACCTCAACGGCCCGAACCTACACTCATAGGAGATGTAGAAGAGAAGGGGTTAGTACAAAAGCCCTAAGTATAGAAACATGCATAAAAATCCCTAAATATGCTAAAAAGGACATTTTTTGTGTGTAAATCATGCATTTATCAAGTTAGAAGACCATTTATGCACATAAAGACATAATACAAGTAATAACATCATTATCACATAATTCTTCATAACATAGTAGAACCATCACCTTAGCAACCCTAAAAAGCATACTTGTGCAATGTATAGTTGGCATCCCATAATACCAACTATACTAAGTATCCATTTAGAATCACCTTAGTGACACTTATCAACTTTAGACCTCATCATAATCCATAATCATACATAAGGAATAATCATACTCATTACATATACATAAGGATAGTCATACCATAACAACAATCCAATCAACATATATCATACCTTCATGTCTTACCATAGCATAACGAACCAACCGACAATCCCTTTCAAAGCTTACTTGTGTAATATAAAAGTGAAGTCCCATACCCCCACTCCTACTAAGTAAACTTATCAAGAAATCACAAGTATAGTTCAAGTCATATTCATTATCTTATTACATCGGGAGTAGTGCATTAACAGAAATAGACCATGTGAGCTACATGGAATCCGGTGTTATATAACCCCACACCAAAAAAAGCGTCCTACTAGCCTAAGGTAGAACTAGACATATATAGCTATAATGTGGATCCACTAGCTAATACCTATGCGGGCACATAGTTATGGGATAGGGAGATTGCTTCTAGAAACCCGGCCTGTTTTATTAGCAGGAGAGTTTCCACCTCATGAGAGCATATGTAGAACACCCGGCCTAAAAATAGCGGGAGAGTCTCTACCTTATTTGCCATATCCGCTCGGTGCTAAGCATTATTCTCCAACTTATACATAATTAAGGTGAATTACAATTTCATATGTGAAGGAGTACATTACCCTTCATTCAACTCAACTCATAACATAGCTCATTGATTCAACATGGTGAGAACTACCTTTCACCTTAGAATTATCATATAATCATCCAAGACAATTCATACATAATCATGTGTAGTAGTAAAGGAAACTAGTCTTTCAACAATACCGTAATTCACACATTAGTCATTGGATCTTCACCATTCAAGTGGAACATAACTTCATACATAAATACATGAAAATTAAGTACCTCCACCTTTCAAGTGGATCAATCCATTCATATATAAGAATCTTAAACATAGAGTACCTTCATACATTGTCTTAAAGGCTATACTTCAAGATTCAACACTTACAATTTACCCTTCAAGGGTCATAGATCATGTCTTGCAATAACACTTGGAATTACTACTTTAAGCATGAATCAAACAAGACTAATTGACTAAATTAACATAGATACTATTCTAAGTATTCACATTGCATGAACAAACCCATCTCAATTTCATAAAGTTGGGGTCATGGGGAAGCACATGGGTTCATGGGGAATTTCACAATAAAAACCCTCAATAAACATCAAATTCATCATAATATAGGATAATTAACATGAAGAAGTCATTTTCAAGAAGAACCCACGGCTAGAATCAAAACCCTAGTTTTTGAACAAATTCCCAATTTCGAAAATTAGTGTTGAAGGGCTTCATGGAGAAAGAAATTCCATGAATGAAGGTTCCCATACCTTAATTGAAGCTTTGCCACGAAATTGGAGTGAAAACCTTGGAGCTTGAACTCTAATCTTGAAGCTTTTGGTGTTCTTCAATGGAGGAATTTGTAGAGACAGAAATATTAGAGAAGAGATGAACTTTTTATTTTGAAGTGGGTGTTTGTGAAAGTGATTAATTTTTGGGATATTTTAATATAAAATCCCTTATATAGTTATTTCGAAATAATATAAAATATACCCACTTTCTAATTTAACTTAAAAATAATATTTACGAAAACACCCTTGCACATATGGACATAGCCAAAAAAACTACGGAAATGTTTAAGGAAGCATTTAAGTCCTTGAAGTGGTCCACTATCCTTGGACTTTACCTTTGGATTTTTAAAGCTAAGGCATATCCATGGGAGTATTCAAATGGCCTATTTATACCATATATATATTTATTTAAAAGTAATATAGACTTTACCCATTTAATTTGGACTATCAAGAAAATTACGAAATTACCCACTTCTATGCCTCCCTTGGATTGCCCAAATAAAACTAAGGCAATTAACAAGGGAGCTTTTAAGGCCCTTGAATTGATGTACCTTCCTGAAGCCCTCACTTGGACTTGCCTTTAGCTTATTAAAGCTAAGGCATAAGTCTATAAGGCAGTACACGATAGTGGACCCCACTTGCACACGTGTGTAGCCCATGTGTTAAGGCAACCCCCACGCATGATGGTCCCCCCACTTGGTCCTTCAACCCTCACATAGGTTGCCTTATAAAAACCAAGGCATTGGTTCAAGGAATCTTCTAAGGGTGGTGAAGGCTTTTACCTTCCTTGAACCCTTTCTTCAAAATATACTTCGTCAATATTGGCTAAGGCATTGGTTCAAGGAAGCTTCTAAGGAAGGTGAATCATTTCGCCTTCCTTGAACCCTCCCTTAAACTTATACTTAGCCAAAGTTTTGGACCCTTTTATATCTCCAATTTATACATAACTTATAAGGTTCATACGTTAGGCTCTAGTTTCACCTATGAATTTTCTGGGTGTTACACATACACTTTTTATTTATAATACGGATCATATATATTATGGACAAGGATAAAAAAAAGGCCCAAGGTCCATTATTAGTACTACTAAGTAGGAAGCAATTTCAGAGTAGTCCCAACTATTAGGTGATTAAACCAAGGATATCTTTCCATGTCCTATACTTCTAGGTCCTCAAATTATCAGGGCGGAAGGATCTACGGGAGTACCTACCCCTTTAGTAGTACCAACAGTAGTTCATGTACTGCCTGTACCACCACCAAAGGCCTTAGACCAAGATCTTAAAGAGGAAATAAAGTTGCTCACTCAGTTGATACCTAGACCTAGTACTATTCGAGGAGAGTTAGCTGGATCCAGAGTACGTGATTTCCACCATATGAATCCCCTAATGTTGACAGGATCTAGTGTGATAGAGGGCCCAACACGATTTATAAATGAGATCAACAAAATTCTTAGGGTCACGCATATCTCTAAGACTAACGCAATTGATATGGCCTCCTATCAACTGGAAGATGCCGGGATCACTTACTATAATATGTGGGTGGATTCTAGGGGAAAACATACTTCTTCTACAGTTTAGAAGGAGTTCTTTAGGGCCATTCTAGAGCAGTTTTTTCTACTTGAGCTTAGGGAAGAGAGGATTGATGAATTTCTAAACATTCGATAGAACTATCTCAATGTCAAGGAGTATAGAACACAATTAAGTCAGTTGGATAGATTTTTTCCAGAGATGGTTAGCACCCACAATGCAAGGATGCATCACTACACTTGGTGATCATTTGATTGGTTCTTGTACCATTGATGCATTAAATTAGGACATGGATATTTCAAGACTTATGGCACACTCTCAGAAGAACGAAGACCGTCAAAAATTTTGTAGGGCCGAAAGAGAAAGGTAACAAAATAAAAGGGCTAGGACTGCTGGAATATTTCATCGAGGTGATAGAGCTTACCCCGGTAGAGGTCCACCAAGAAAAGCTCAATCAGTAGACCACTCTACATCTAGTTCCATAGCTCAGTCATCGATACCAAGGCAGGAGTAGAGGTAGACATCAAGGGCACCTAACCCCCGCTATCAAAGAGGTGCTAGTTGATGAGTCCACAATCAGGACTTATTTAGGGCTTTATTTTGATAGATTTAGTGTACTCTAATGCGTATTCTATGCCAATAACTGATGCGAAATCCCTGATTTTCAGGTATTTGGATTTAGGAACAAAGCATGGACACTAATGTGCAAAAAGGAACAAAGCAAGCTAAAGAAATGAAGAAATGATAGCCTGGTGATCGCCGAGGTCACTCGGTGAATCGCCAAGTTGCCACTCTACTACTTAAAGTTACAAAATGTTGCAGCTATAATGGGGGTAACTTCGGCGAGCAACAATTCTATTTGGCGTGTCGCCGATCCATTTTGCGAAGGATGACCATGTCGCCTAAAGTGCTAATGGAGGTTCAAACAAGTGTTGATAGGAGGAATAAAAGAAGAATGGGCGACTCGTGGAATCATCCTGTGATCTCGATCTGTATAGCCTAAAATTAGAGTAGTTGAACCAAGAAGAAGTAAAAATAGAATCCTAAAGGAAGGACAATTGACGAGGCGCCGAACATTCGGCGAAGCCCGACTTACCTCTCCGATTGGTCTTAAACAATGACCCATCAGAATAGTTTAATTGAAATTTTTCTAGAGAGAGAAGGTATTCAGAAACGGGAGGAAAAATAGATTGAGAGAAAGACCACTGCTAGAGGCGATTTCTCAGCTATTTTAGCAAGATTTTCTCGGAGATTTTGTAATAGAAGAAATTCTTAGTTGATTTTAACTTTCAATTTTCATTTGATCCAGTTATGGAAGACATGAGGTATGCTAATTTTCATCTTTTCTCTATGATTGGCTAAGACCCTCTTCTTGGGGTTTTGACTATGAGACCAAATTTTGAGTTTTACTAAGTGAGTGTCATTGATTTGTAAATAATGGTGTTAACTTGAACTGGGTCTGATTTGCTGTTGTGTTCTGAGGTTATTTTGCATGATTATTGTCACTAGTTCAAAGTTTTATGCTTGCTCGAGAGAGAAGTACAAAGCTAAAGTAGTAAGTTTAGCATCTTTAGTAATGGGTCACCACGATTTCAGCTTGAGAAAGTGAAACATGGAACCTATCCTTTGTATCTAGCTCGAAAGAGTGGATTTGATGAGGACAAGGGTTGGGCATCTTCCGTTTAGTGTTGAAGTTCGAGAAAATTCGACAAAGATAAGGTAATTGTACTAGAGAAAATTGCTTTAGATAAGTTCTACCTACCAACAACAATTTATCCCATTGTGAGCATCAATGTTCATCCACTAAAGTTAATTCAGCAATTGATTGGTCAATTCCCCAAACTTTACCTCATTATTTGATCATTTCATGTAAAGTATTCAATAGGATTGATAATTATAATCTGAAATTCAGTGTTTAAACCAAAAAGGGTGCAGTAAGTGTTAAGTTGAAGAGATTGTTGTCATACTTTTGTAATTGAATTCGAAGGAAAAACTACTCTTTGTTGGATCGACCCCAACTTATTTAGTTGGATTATATACTAACTAACGATCGTTGGCACTTAGAATTTGGATAAGTGTCTTTTAAACATTAATCAAAATGGCGCCAGTGCCGTGGAGTAGCGTTACTTAAAATTCTTGGATTGAGTATTTGATTTATGGATTGTTTAGATGTAGTTGAATTGTTTTAGGCTGGATTGTGTAGTGTTGGTTGGACTACATAGAAGTAAAAATGATTGAGGCAGAGGTGAATGGTAGTCTAGCAGGTCATCAGGATGGTATCGATGATATCAATAGTGTTTACAACCCAACTTATACAGGTGAAACAGGTGCAATATGCATACCGCAAGCTGGTGGAACTGCAATATTTGAAGTCCCTAGCATGACTATTCATCTTCTCCAAATGAGAGGACTTTATGAAGGGCTAGCAAGAATGTGTTAGAATAGTCAATCCAGCTTCGGTTATTTCCACTATCATTGACGGGGGAGGCTAGCAAGTGGTTGGCTGAGTTACCAAACAACTCCATCACATCATGGGAAGAGTTGATTATATCATTCAATACAAGGTTCTTTCCTCCATCAATGATGATGAAACTTAGAGACGATATTCAAGGTTTCAAGTGATGAGAGGGGGAACCCATCCATTAAACATGGGTGAGGTTCAAGAAACTCCTACTTAAATGCCCAACTCATGGTCTACCAAATGATTTGCTACACCAATATTTTTACCGAAGTCCTGATTCAGCTAATAAAGGGGTGGCTGATCAATTAGTACGAGGGAGAATAATGTTGCAATCATTTGGGGTGGCTTCATTTCTTCTTGATGACAAGACTAAAATAAATCAAGCATTGTACACCCAAAAAGATCAAGTCTCTTCATTTTTTTTAGGTCGATGTAAGAACAACTTGATAAAGAGAGGGAGAGGGATGAAAACATCAAGAAAATCATGACCCAAATAGAATTTCTACTAGAGCATATGAAGGGGACATGTGGAGTGTTTAGAGTTGAGGAGGGTTCTTCTTTCGGTTACTCAAGGTCGGGAGAGAATCAAGGTTGGAACTCCAAGAGGTAGGAGGAGGGTTTTCACTAACGCTATCTACAACGGTGTGGGAATCAAGGTTGGAGCTATAACAAAAGAGAAGAGTAAAGAAGATACTATAAAGATTGGGCCGAGCTCAACGACTATTGGAACATGGAAGAATATCATGACGACAACCACACTCAGTCAAGTGATAGTCCTAAATCGAGAGGGTGTGCAAATAGTCTGACGGTGAATGATTTTCTATCACGCATCCTTGATAAAGTCGAAGGTTTAGATGACTTCTTGAAAGGGATAAAAGCCGACTTTTCATCATTGAACAATAAAGTGAACTCTCACGCATATGCAATCAAGATACTTGAAGGTCAGTTGAGTTCACTTGTAGCATAACTAAAACCAAAAATGCTGATGAAAGATGATGATAGAGAGCTGGTTGTGGTGACTTGAAGTGGATAGGTAGCAATAGGCGATGTGAAGGGACATGAAGAAGCTCAAATGCATGAAGAAGACAAAGGGATGGAGGAAGAAGAGGCACTTATCCATCAAAGTACTGCCAAGGGACCACAAAAGGATATGGAGAAACACAATAAAAATTCACAAGTTATGCAACCTCTCCCAAGATATCTCCTCAATTTCCTCAATGTCTAAAGAAGAAAAATGAGGATGAGAAGTTCAAGAAGTTTTTGTCGGTGTTCAAGACATTATCAGTTACTCTTCTGCTAATGGAAGCATTGTTGGAAATTATTAAGTATGCCATGTTTATGAAGGAGTTAGTTACAAAGAAAAGGAGTTTGGATTTTGAAACAATCGAAGTCTCCCATAGTTGTAGTGCAATTATGACTAAGGAGTTGATCAAAGAGAGAGAAGATCCCGGAGCATTCACCATCCCTTGCACCATCGGCATGCTCCAATTTGCTAAAGCCATATGAGACTTGGGATCAAGCATCAACTTGATGCCATATGCGATATATAAACAACTTGGCTGGGGAACCAAAATCCATGACAATGAGACTCTTAATGGTGGACCGATCAATTAGACATCCTATGGGGATGCTATATGACATCTTTGTAAAAGTTGACCAATTTATTTTCCCGACTGATTTTGGAAAGACCATTTTTTGCAACCGGAAGAGCATTGGTGGATGTTGAGAGCGGAGAATTGAAGTTTAGGGTTAATGAAGATGAAGTAACATTTAATGTGTGTAAGTCAATGAAACACACAAGTGATATCCACGTGGTCTCCACTGATGATGTTATTGATGAGGCGGTGGCTAGTGTAAGCCATTTGATGTGTATGAGTGAGCCACTTGAAGCCGTGCTTGCTAACTATGATGATTCAAAATCCAAGGGTATGAAGATGTAGTAAAAGCTCTATCAGGTTTGGGAGGTTATTCAAAGACTCTAGTGAAGTTGGACATTAATCTAAAAAATTGAGTGAGTCGTCCTGCAAAACAATAAACAAAAGAACCACCAAATCTGGAGTTGAAAGTACTCCCCTCCCATCTCTGATATGCTTTCTTAGGGGAAAATAACACATTATCGGTGGTCATTGCAACTGACCTGCTTTAATGGAAGGAAAAATTGTTCTTTGAGGTGTTGTGAAGGCATATAAAAGCTATAGGTTGGAATATTGCTGACAAAATGGGCATTCCTCCCGGTATTTGTAAACACAAAATTCAGTTGGATAATGATTGCAAGCCGAGTGTTGAACATCAACAAAGATTGAACCCGCTAATGCAAGAGGTGGTGAAAAAGGAGATAATAAAGTACTTGGACGCATGTGTGATCTACCCTATTGCAGATAGCAAATGGGTCAATCTGGTACAATGTTTACCGAAAAATGGAGGCCTCACAATTGTCCTGAATGAGAAGGGACAACTTGTATTTATGAGACTAGTGATTGGGTAGAGAGTATGCATGGATTATCGGAAGATAAACTCATGAACTGAGAAAGATCACTTTCCCATGCCTTTCATGGATCAAATGCTTGATCGCCTCTTTGAGAGAGGTTGGTATTGCTTTTTGGATGGATATTCAGGTTATTACCAAAACACTATTAGTTTGGAAGACCAAGAGAAACCAAACCTCACTTACCCATATGGTACTTTTTCCTTCAAACGGATGCCATTTGGATTATGTAATGCTCCGACAATGTTTCAACGTTGCATGTTATCTATTTTTGCTGACATGGTGGAGGATTCAATGAAGGTATTTATGGATGACTTTTCGATTGAGGTGACACCTTCGAGGCGTGTTTAGAGCACTTGGGAAAATTTCTCCAAAATGTGTGGAGACAAACTTGGTCCTAAATTGGGAAAAATGTTACTTCATGGTTAATTAAGGTATAGTACTTGGTCACAAAGTGTCGCATAAGGGGCTGGAGGTTGATAAAGTGAAGACCGAAGTGATTGATAAATTACCACCACCAATTTCTGTAAAGGGGGTTCTTAGTTTCTTGTGACATGCCGGTTTTTACTAAAGGTTCATTAAGGACTTCTTAAAGATTGCACATCCTCTATGAAAACTACTAGAGAAAGAGGTAAAATTTCAATTTGACGATGCTTGTATGGTGGCTTTCAGGTGTTCGTAGTTTCTTGGGACATGCCGGTTTTTACTAAAGGTTCATCAAGGACTTCTTAAAGATTGCACATCCTCTATGAAAACTATTAGAGAAAGAGGTAAAATTTCAATTTGACGATGCTTGTATGGTGGCTTTCAGGTGTCTGAAGGAGAAATTGGTATCCACCCTAGTCATTATTAGCCCTGATTGGTCAGACCCTTTCAAAGTAATGTGTGTTGCAAGTGGAACGACATTGAGTGTGGTGTTAGGGCAAAAATGCAACAAACTATTTCACCCAATTTACTACGCAAGCAAGACTATAAATAGTACTCAATGTAACTATAATGTTACTGAACAACAGTTGCTTGCGGTAATCTATGCATTTGAGAAATTCCAAGCATACTTGCTAGGTACTGAAGTGGTTGTTCACACTGATCATGCTGCACTACGTTACCCGATGGCAAAGAAGGATGCCAAGCAAAGAGTGATAATGTGGGTGCTAATATTGCAAGAATTCGACTTTGAGGTCAAAGATAGGAGAGGGTGTGAGAATCATGTGGCCGACTACTTTTCAAGATTAGAAAGCAAGGAGAATGACGAGCTGAATATTGACATCAATGATCCTTTTTCCGATGTACAAGTGTTCGCGGTAATTCTCAAACAACCTCCTTCGTATGCTGAATTTGACAATTACGTAGTATGTGGACTAATGTCGGATGAACTGAACTTCTACCAATAAAAGAGGTTCATGTTTGATGTTGAAAAGTAATTTTGGGATGAGCCATACTTGTTCAAAAAGTGCACAGATCATATCATTAGAAGATGTGTTCTAGAAGAAGAAGCCATAGAAATTCTTCACACTTGTCATGCTTCACTGGTTGGGGGTCGTCATAGTGGTGTGCGTACAGTTGCTAAAGTTCTCCAAAGTGGCTACTACTGGCCATCCCTCTACAAAGATGCGCATGAATTTGTTAAGAAGTGCACCCAGTGTTAAAAGCAAGGTGGAGTGTCCAAACGACACGAGTTACCCCTTACCCCTATTTTAGAAGTTGAACTATTTGATGTTTGGGGAATATATTTCATGGGTCCATTTGTCAGTTCATTCGGCAATAAGTATATCTTGGTGGCTGTAGATTATGTTTCTAAATAGGTGGAAACTATTGCACTTCTGAACAATGAAGGGAAAAGTGTGGTTCAATTCCTGAAGCGTTACATTATTGCCAAATTTGGTACTCCTCAGGCTATTATTAGTGATGGTGCATCCCACTTTTGCAATAAGTGGTTCTCAGCCGCATTGAGTAAGTATGGAATGAAACACAAAGTAGCAACTCTGTACCACCCCAAACAAGCGGCTAAGTTGAAGTGTCAAACCGAGAGATCAAGAACTTCTTGGCCAAGACGGTGAATGCAAATAGAACTGATTGGTCTTGAAATCTCGATGATGCACTATAGGCATATCGCACCGCATACAAAACACCAATCGGTATGTCTCCGTATCAACTAGTTTTTGGTAAGTCTTGCCATCTACCTGTTGAATTGGAACACAAAGCATTGTGGGCATTGAAGGCTCTAAATCTGGAATGAGTTGGACGAATTCAGGTTCAAGACTTATGAAAGCTCAACCCTTTACAAGGATAAGATGAGGAAATGGCATGATGTAAAAATCCTCAGGAGGTAGGTTAGAGTGGGAGATTATGTGTTACTATACAACTCTCGACTTTAACTCTTTCCAGGAAAGCTCAAGTGCAAATGGTTGGGAACGTTTAGAGTGATGCGAGTGTTCACAAATGGTGCCATCGATGTTGAAGGTCAAGAAGAACCTGCATTTAAGGTGAATGTACAACACTTGAAGTTATACTTTGGCGAGTACCAAGAGATCTCTCTGATCGAGGTGGTGTACTTGGAAGATGCTTGAGAGTATTTCCACGTCGTGCCATGACGTTAAATAAGGCACTTCTAGCGAGGCAACCCAAGTATTAATGTTTTAAGTAATGTTTGTTGATTTTTCAGGTGAAAGATAATGTGCGAGAGGGAGATGTTATCGGCGAATCACTGAAGTTGTTCGGCGACTACGACCTAGCTCGCCTTATGGATTGCAAAGAAGGGGTTGAGATTCTGGAATATTCAGCGAGAGACCTCTATAACTTGGTGAATCACCGATGTGCTTAGGCGACCAGACTTTTCTCGCCTTTTCTACCTCAGCGCTGGCGGCATAACTCTGTGATTGTTCGGCGATGTTCTAAGTCCAGTATGTGATTCACCGATCGGTTCGGTGACCTTCTGCATCTCCGCCGAATTGCCCATCATGAGGGGGCCATACACTGGAAATTAGGGCGGGTTGCCGCTCCTTGGGCGCATCACCGATTCATTCCGCGACCAGTTTATTATCTCACCGACTAGGAACTTAGTGAAGATTCCTTGTTACCTCGTTCTACATGTTTACATACTAGAATTTTATCTTTAGTTGCTGGTTTTCTTTTATTGTTTTATTTTTATTTTTTCTCTTTTCGTGGTACGGCCTATTCTTTAATCACATTGGGGACAATGTTGAATGCTTTAGGTAAGGGGTGGCACTTGGCCCTCTGAAATTCCTATGTGCTCTTGGACCCTATGGATTGCATTCCATTGTAGCTATTCTCTTGCAAATTTGAGTATCGGTCTTGATCAATATCGATGACTTGAATAGTGCTCATAATTGAACAAAAATGAATGTGCGGCTACGATGAGAGCAAATGAAGTTGCATAGACAATATGTGAACTTTTTGCATCTCCTTGTGACTAGCCAGTTATCGAATGAGTCTCTTGTGAAGAACATTGCACGCTACCGAAAGTGTGGAGTCTTGTGCGACATTGGTATCAATGCCTTGTGTGATGAGCTTACCGTAAACCATGCATAAGGACACCTAGAATTTGCCACGTTGGTCCTGTTGACTAAGTTATGCGATCTTTTGAAATTATTTTAGGCAACTTTGAAGAGTGTGAAATAATTTGACATTATACCTCTTTTTGTGGCCTACATTGTGAGTGGGTGATCCTTGCTTGAACACCCTTTGAGCCTTATCCTTTTCTTGGAAGAAACTTGATGCAAAATTGTGACATTTCTTTATCCATTACCCATAATCCTCATGATTTGTGATTTGTTTGAATAGGCAACTTAGGCCAGAAGCCTAAGTTGGGGGTGTGGTGAAAAGAAAAGGGTGAATCAAGAGATGCAAGAAGTCCCCTTGACCCATGGTTTTGAGAAAGATGGAACCCCTTCATATAAAAAAAAGGGAAAGAAAAGAATGAAAAACAAAAAGTTAGAAATAATGTTGTAAAAATGCACAAGGAAATGAGGTGTCCGACATTCCATGGAAAGTGAGTAATAGGGTAACCTATGTGCATAAATGAAAATGATGAAGAGAAGGAAAGAAATTGTTTTGCACACCATATTTCTTCAGGCTAAAAGTCACAGACCTTAAATGAAAATACCGTGACACTCAACCCCGTTAGAAGCCTTGAAAATACATTTTTGATCTTGAGTGAGCTGAAACAAGTGTCGATTCGAAAATAAGGCTAAACTTATTGGCGGAGTCATGCATGTGTTCATATCTTTTATTGTGAGTGTTGATTGTGATTTCGGAACTATAAATTGTTGAATCAGTGTGTGCAAATATTGAATCATTAATTGTGTGAGGGCATTTGAGCACCTTTGTTGAACTTGCACATGTATTTGAAGCAAGTATTGTGAACTTGAGACTCTTTGATAATGGTGAGTCACAAATTGAATCTTTGAGTGCACAGTTGGTCCTTGCTCGAGTAAGCTGAGTCTTTTGTGCACATTCATCATTAAGTCTTGTGTAGCACTATTTGATACATCCTTTTTGAACTGCTGAACTTGAGTTTTACTTGAGGACAAGCAAAAGTTTAAGTTGGGGGTGTTGATGAGTCCATAATATGGAATTATTTAGGGCTTTATTTGTATAGATTTAGTGTCCTCTAATGGTTATTCTATGCCAATAACTGATGTGAAATCCCTGATTTTTAGGTATTTGTATTTAGGAACAAAGCATGGACACTAATGTGCAAAAAGGAACAAAGCAAGCTAAAGAAAAGAAGAAATGAAGGCCTGGTGATCGCCGAGGTCACTCTGCAAATCTCCAAGTTTCCACTTTACGACTTAAAGTTACAGAATGCTGGAGCTAAAATAGGGGTAACTTTGGCGAGCAGCAGTTCCATTTGGTATGTCGCCGATCTATTTGGCGAGGGATGACTAGGTCGTCAAAAGTGTTGATGGAGGTTCAAACAAGTGCTGATACGCGAGATAAAAGGAGAATGGGTGACTCGCAGAATCATTCGGCGATCTCGATCTGGATTGGCTAAAATTACAGTAGTTGAGCCAAGAAGAAGTGAAAAGTGAAGGCGAGAGGAAGGACAATCGGTGAGTAGCCAAATGTTCGGCAAAGCCCGACTTACCTCGCTGATTGGTCTTAAACAATGACCCATCAGACTTATTTAAGTGATATTTTGTTAGAGAGAGAAAAAGTATTCAGAAACGGAAGGAACAATAGATTGAGAGAAAGACCACTGCTAGAGGCGATTTCTCAACTATTTTATCAAGATTTTCTTGGAGATTTTGTAATAGAAAAGATTCATAGTTGATTTTAGTTTTCAATTTTCATTTGAACCAGTTATGGAAGATATGATGGATATTGATTTTCATCTTTTCACGGTGATTGGCTAAAACCCTCTTCTTGGGATTTTGACTGTGAGACCAATTGTTGAGTTTTACTAAATAGGTGTCAGTGATTCGTGAATAATGGTGTTAACTTTAAGTGGGTCTCATTTCCTGCTATGTTTTGAGGTTATTTTGCATGATTAGTGTCTCTAGGTAAATGTTTTGTGCTTGCTCGAGAGAGAAGTACAAAGCTAAAGTATCAAGTTTAGCATCCTTAGTAGTGGGTCGCCATAATTTCAGCTTGAGAAAGTGAAACATGGAACCTATCCTTTGTATCTAGCTCGAGAGAGTGAATTTGATGTGGATAAAGGCTGGGCATATTACGTGTAGTGTTGAAGTTCGAGTGAATTCGACAAAGATAAGGTAATTGTTCGAGAAAAAAATGTTTTACATATAGCCCTACCTATCCACGACAATTTATCCCAATGTGAGCATCAATGTTTATCCACTAAATTGAATTCAACAAATGGTTGGTCAATTCCCCAAGTTTTACCTCATTATTTGATTATTTCGTGTCAAGTGTTGAATTTGATTGATAATTATAATCTGAAATTCGGAGTTTAAACCATAAAAGGTGCAGTAAGTGTTAAGTTGAAGAGATTGTTATCATACTTTTGTAATTAAATTCGAAGTAAAAGCTACTCTCTGTGGGATCGACCCCTACTCATTTAGGTGGGTTATATAATGACTAACGAGCGTTGTCACTTAGTATTGGAAGAAGTGTCTTTCAAACGTTAATCACTAGTCGAGGAATACCACCTCGACTTACATGAAAACATTGTGGGTGGTGTCACTTAGGAGAGTGTCAATATAGTTTTACTACTTATTATGGGTGTGGAGTTGAGGGTCATAAGATATGTGCTAGTCCCAAGCTTGGAGTTGATGGTAGAGGTGATAGGCCACAATATACTAGATCTACAGGCGCATCCTCATAATCAACACATTTTTCGTCACGTGGCCCTCAATCACTAGCATGAAGTAGTACAGATAGGGGTAGAGGATCTGGTTTTTGAGCTAGACCAAATCAGATGTATACACTAGCATGTTGTCAAGATTCAGAGGCATCCCCAAATGTGGTTATAAGTACTTTATCTATTTTCTCTTATCATGCATATGCATTGATAAACCTAGAGGCTACCCTATCATATGTTACTCCATTCTTTGCTAAAAAATTTGGAGTAGATCCAGAGTTATTACATGAGCCATTTGTAGTATCGAATCAAGTAAAAAAGTCTATTATAGCTAAAAGGGTCAATTATGGTTTCCTAGTAACAATATCTAGCTGTGACACATTGGTAAATTTGATAGAGCTTGAAATTGTTGATTTGTTATCATTATGGGCAAGGATTGGTTGTCCTTTTGTTATGCTATAGGTGATTGTCGAGCTAAGATAGCTCGATTCCATTTCCCAAGTGTGCCAGTCCTAGAACAGAAAGATAATGCTATGATGCCTAGAAGAAGGCTTCTTCCTATATTCAGGCACAAAATCTTATAGAGTAAGGGCTTTTATATCACCTTGTCCAAGTAAGACACTTTGAAGTCGAGAAGAAGGTGGTGACTTTTCAATCTATGCCCATTGTGAATGAATATCCAGATGTGTTTCCTAACAAACTTCCTAGACTACCTCCAATCAGGAATTGATTTTAGTATTGATGTAGATCCTAGTGCCCAGGCTATATCTATTCTTCAATATAGAATAGAGCCAACATAATTGAAAGAGCTAAAGGAAAAGCTAAAAGATTTGCTTGAAAAAGGTTTCATTCGCCCCAACATATTGCCTTGGGGTGCTCCACCACACTTGAATCCAAGAAGGATGCCACACTGAGGATGTGTATAGATTACATGTAGCGTAATAAAGTGACGATAAATAAAAAATACCCCCTTCCAAGGATAGATGATTTATTTGACTAATTGCAATGATCTAACTGCTTTCCAAAGGTTGACTTGAGATGCATATATCATAAGATGAAGATTCGTGAAGCAAAAATACCAAAAATCGGCTACTAGAAAAAAGATATCGACACTTTGAGTTCCTCCCCATATCATTTGGACTGAGAAATGCCCTAGTAGCCTTTATTTAGATGATAAATAGTGATTTAAAACACTTTCTTGATATTTATGTCACACCCCAACTCTAGGTGAGGCGGAAAAGTACCATTTCAACAGATGCTTTACAAGTGATCTATGTTGAAAAAGTGGACAACTATGCAGATAGATTTACTAATGAGAAGCTACATATATAACACATTTTGACTAGCTGAACCGATACACGTGACAAGTAAAACTATGACTACAAATGATAGCTTTACAATGTCTACAAAGCCTCTACTAGAATCCTTGAGAGTACAACTATCAAAGTACACATAATAAAGACTCGGCAAAGCCTTGAATCAACCTAGAGCTCACCAAAAACCACTGAGTATCATATGTTTCTATTAGGGAGATCTACTAGTTAAGTACCTATAGCTGCAACATGAAATGCACTGTCCCGAATAAGGGACGTCAGTACGAAAGAATGTACTGAATGTGTAACGCATAATACAACCATATGTAAAATGAGAGCTCAAGAAAAACCAAATACAAATATATAAGGATTAGAGACTACCTTTGCTTATACATGTGGAATCGTGTGTGTTACATTCTTTCTAGGCTATTTGACCCTAGGGATGGTGTCCTCATAATTACACAAATTCGAATCGGGCCATGCTAGACTTTCGCCCCTGAGCTATCACCCTTCTATGCCAATTGGGATCGACCCATGCTAGGCTTTCTCCCCTGAGCTACCACCCTTCTATATCAATTGGTTTCGACCCATGCTACACATTTTCCCCTGGGCTACTACCAATAGTTATATATATTCATTTTACCTTGTCTCTTTAATCTTTGAGATTGTTCTTTTGATGTGCACAACTCTTTTGAGATTGTTGTTTTGGTGGTCATAGCGTTATTCAGATCTGTGATAGTAAAACATAGTAGGAGACATATGAATATGGACTTAAGATAATAACAATGACATGGGAAGCAATTGTGACACCAACGTAATACTTAGGAGCTTATATGACTTAATAAGCATTTTGACATCCCAAATTGAAGCACATATCAAGTGAAAACATTTAACATTCAGCCAAGATATTTGACCTCTATATGGTAGAAAAATACTTACTAACTCATATCAAGTACAAGGTATACATTAACGTGGAACCAAGGAAGCACGTGAGCAGATTCAACTTAAGGACATATAGATATTCCAAGTAAGTGCGTATAAAATGTACAATAGAGCAAGTAGGGATCTTGTGAGGTAACATTATAGTCTGACCTAATGGGAGTGATAACAAAAAGAGGGAACATATGAACATGTGAAAATATTACTTATATGATAGAGTAAACAATTGAAGCAGGTTGGGAAGACATCTACGGATTGTATATCCAATACATAAACATATGTATCATGTGTAATTTAGGATCATTTGGATATTTATAAGAGAAATAGGTGAGAAGGGTTAGCACTTTTATGATGAAACAAGTTAAAACCTTGATTGCTAATACTTGGTAGAGTTGGTACGCAGATCTAGTAATAAACTCATATTAGAGTACTCACTTTAACGCTCATGATTAAACTAATGTTAGCAGCTAATCACATTAAGGGCCTTGTAAAACAGTAGCTAAACACTTGACGGACGATAGGCCCATACAACACTTCGACAAATGGTGAATCACCACACCCTTCTTCTATACATTAATACAACTTCATACATACTTTGCCAAGATACCCAAGTTGCCCCCAATAACAATATACATAAGGCAACCACTACCAATCCCAGCATAATAGGAGAATATTGAACTCAATGATTCATCACCATTCATGAGTTCTTGAAAAATATATAGGAAATTCTCTGCCCCAAACCTATATTTATAGAGAAGCAAAAACGAGCAGTAGCCTTACCTTAGTTTCTGGAAAGTTATCCTCTAAACTTGTACTTCAAGAACTTAAACTTTCCTTCAAACTTTTACTTAAAAAGGGGAACAATATTCAAGAACCTTGAGTTGTTTTAGGGCTGATATGTTAAGACAAGAAAGACCACGGAAAAAACTTAATAAATCTGAAATTTTGTAAGTTAAAAATGAAGAAAAAGATCTGATCTTTATCCCTTTATAACAGAGGTGCATTGGCCTACTTTCTTGGACAATTTTGGGCCATATATTGCCAAGTAGGTGACCCATCTACTTGGCTTTTTAACTTGAACCTTTGAGGACTTCAACACTTTTTGGGCCTTGATGCCAATTATCCCCCAGTCTACTCGATTTAGGCCATAATTAATGCAAGTAGGTGGTAGTGTACTTGGCCCAATAATCTGGTAAAAAATGTCCTAGTTGGTGATTCACCTACTTGGTTCTTTAGGCAGATCAATAAGTCAAAGTAGGTGAGGGACCTACTTGTCACCTACTAGCTTATTTAAGTCAAGCAAGCACCTCAATATATTATTTCATTTCCCGACCTTAATATATTTAACTTAACTTAAAACTTATACACACTAGGTCACTTTAAACTTTAGACTCAAATACTACCTTATGATCTCAAGCTTAAATACTTTCATCGACGTCATCTTAATTGGGTCGCATTAAAATGTACGGATAGTTCACTTTAAACTTATTCTATTGTAACTAGTCGCATAGGAAACCGAGTCAATAACTATATCACAAGGCCATTTATAAGGGTCATATAAATAGAACTAGTACACTTAGAATACGGGGTGTTACAATTTACAAGATTATATTTATAGATGACATCTTGATATATTCATGTGATGCCATAGAACATGCAAATTATCTGAGAGTTGTCCTACATACACTCAGAGAGCACTAACTATATGCCATGTTTTCTAAATGTCAATACCGGATGAACTCTGTGGCATTTCTTGGCCACGTGGTCTATGGAGATGGCATTAGAGTAGAACTTAAGAAGATTAAGGTTGTGAAGAGTTAGCCTCGACCTAGTAAATAGACGGAGGTGCGTAGTTTCTTGAGGATTTATAGATATGTCCGAAGATTTGTAAAGGGTATTTTTTCTATTTCTGTACCATTGACAAAGTTGATGTAGATGGCAATGAAGGTCAAGTAGTCCAATGCTAGTGAAAAGAGCTTCCATGATCTAAAAGATAAATTAACTAAGGCACCAAAATTGGCCTCACTAGAGGGTATAGATGTAACAACCCGAGAGCACCCCTTAGTCGTTACCGGCGTATTCGACCTCGAAGAGGTCTTATAAAAGCCCTTAGCATTCATCATAGCAGGTATCATAGAATAACATCACGGAAAATTTAAAACTTTTACTTTGGAAGTTCAACTTCACTTCATATATGAAAAACAGAATCTAACTTCGTCACAATGTACCAACTAGACATAGAAGTATCAAAAATGGGACTTAGCCCTTACATCAATAAGAAGTCTTAAAATAGGAAAGTACAACAATGTCTTTCAACATAAGCAAAAAACTAAACATAGAAGCTAGATCATAGGGTTTTGTCCTCGGACTTGAGGACTCACCAACTTGGGGAAACAACTCCAAGTGTCTTGAGAAGTAAGCTTGAATCCTCAACGGCCTGAACCTAAATGTTTAGGGAAAAGGAAGAAAATATGGGTTAGTACAACACACGTACTAAGTATGGCTACTATGCATAAAAACCATTGAAACATGCATAAAAGGACATTTAGTCAAAACATGCTTTTTACCAAATAAATCCAATATGCACACAAAGTAAGCATCATAGTCCAATTCAACAAAATATCATCCCAACATGTAGACAACCCAAGCAATACTAGTGCAATGCACAAAATAGAACCCCATAACCCTATTCAAAGCCAAGTATCACATTAAGCAACCTATTTCATGCATACATTCATAATAACATATCTTATCATAACTTACCATATTCATAATGATCATACATAACATAGCTTGAACATACATAAGTCATAATCATCATAATCATAAGATAACACTACTACTACCATCTCTTAGGATCCCACAAGTGCAATGTGCAAGAGAAGTCCCATACCCTCCCTAACACTATGTAGAAACCCTTATGAAAGCCTTAGTAAGAGTTCACACCTTTCATACATTCATTTACTATTACATTAGGGAAATATTGCAATAACCGACATAGATCAATAGAGCTACATTGAATTCGGTGTTCTACTCCAACACCGAAAAGAGAAGGTTAACAGTTGCCTATGGTGTAACCATTCGTACATAGCTATCTAGGTGGATCCACTAAGCTAGAGTCCTATGTGGGCACATAGTTAAGGGTCAAAGAGATTGCTTCTAGTAACCCTAACTTACTAAACGTGAGGGTTTCCATCTCATGAGATAACACATACCGTGGGTAATCCAAACTTGCTAAACGTGAGGAAACCCATGTGGGGAGCCGGACTTACTAAACATGAGACCCCCATCTCATTTACATGCCCTTTCGGTGCTAAGAATCTAATTCCCTTTTGTAATCATCTTTAGTCATCCCATAAATTCACATTAGCCTTTACTAGACTCTTATGTAGACATCTTAGCATAATAGCTCATATGTGTTCATAAGTGAGTAACAATCCTTTCACTTTACAAACACTTAGCAAGTGAGTAAACCTTTCACTTTACATTACACTATAATCACGAGGACTACCTTTGAATCATATAGCAATCATACCATAACATACATACATAGTTCATAGCAAATTCAAGTGTAGAGGGTTACGGATGAGGAAACTAAGTCATCAACACCACAACAACACATTAGGTATAGCATCATTACAATCTAAGCAATTCACCTTCATACTTGAGTTCAAAGAAGAACCAACCTTCATACATTCTTGCCCTTCTTGGAACATCCCTACTTCAATTACCAATAAATTCATAACCAATACATAATACAAGGTAATTCATGAAGTAATAACATAATCAACATCAATATAAGCAATTGACATATTCCCTTCATAGCCTTCAAGGCTTCATTCAAAGACTCAACCCTAATTTCATAGAAATTATACATAACCTAGGGTAGAATCATCATACAAACATGAATTACATAACATCACATTCAATTAATAGCCTTCAATCAATATCCAACATAAACTAGGGTTAGAATTAGGAAAAGAAGGAGAAACATGGGTCTTATGGGGAATTCTTCAAGAAACCACCAATACAACATAAATTCATCCATAAATTATTCATATAACATCAATCAAAGTAAGTTTATAATATCAATTTCAATTTAGAAAGAAGATCCACGTTTTTGGATTGAAACCTAGAAATTGGAGATTTTGAATTTCATCTTGAAGGGGCCGCTTGGGGAAAGGAATCCCAAGAGTGATAAGCAACCATACCTTATTGACAAATTAACCACGAAAATCTAAGATGAAACCTTCGAGATTTGGTCTTCTTCTTGAAGCTCCAATCCTTCTTCAATGGAGTTCTTGAGAAGAGAGAGAGAGTAGAGAGAAGGAGGAACTTTAGGTTTAGATCTTTGGGGTATTGTGTTTGAGTGATAAAAGAGAGGTAAATTGACTTAAAAATTATTGTCCCCTAAAGTACCCTAAATACCCCTCACTTAGTTGGACTCTTTAATGAAGTTAAAATCAATTTCTGAATTTCTTCATTTTTGTCGCGGAACAAGTCTGTGACGTGGAGCTGTTCCCTAAAGATATTTGGAATTAAATTTTGAGACAGTAGAATCCGCGACATGACTGTGTCGCAAAATAACATTTTTCTTCTTGGGGGAGCTAGTCCGCGACGCGGAGCTATTCCCACCAAGTGCAATTTGCAAGCTGCCTTGGCAGCTTGATTGGCCAAGGTTTGGGTCCTCCTCGGGGTACCTTATGGTGGCCCCGGGGAGTTGTATTCAAACATTTTGACCCTATAAACATATATTTACCTAATTTGAACCCTTTTACATGATTATACCATCATACAACACTACCAAACCTGCCTAAAACTTAATGACACACTAGAACACATTCTTCTCTAGTTTCCGGACATCGTGGTCGTTTCTTGATGTTTAGACTTTTACTCTTCCAAGCCAAGTCAATTGCATTAATTTAGATTTAGAAACATCATTTTTACTATTTTTAAGTCATTATTCATAAGGTGAGGCTCTAACTTAAGTCATAGAATTTCTGGGGTGTTACAATAGAAGTGAATATAGTTTATTGTGATTATATCATATGCTTCTCGACAATTGAAGAAACATGAACAAAACTACCCACTTCAAAAATTGGAGCTCACCGCAATGGTATTTGCGGTTAAGATTTGGTGACATTATATGTATGGGGTACATGTTGATATATTTACCTATCATAAGAGTCTCCTATATATATTCAAGAAAAAATACTTGAATTTGAGACAGAGAAGGTGGCTAGAGTTGTTGAAAGACAATGATGTGAACATTTTCTACCACCTCGGCAGAGCTAACGTGGTAGCAAATGCTCTTAATCAGTCATCTAGGTCAGCCTACTACATTTATCGAGTGTACAATAGGAATTAGTAGGTCATTTTAACAAATTAATAAGCATGTTATTCCAACTTCTAGATTCTGAAGATGGACGTGTAGTTGTACAAAAATACTTGTCACGACCACAAGTATATCCTAGGAATAACATGGCGTATTGAGCCCCGAAAGGCCCTACACAAGCCACTTAGTATGCATCATACACGATAATAGAAATAAAGATTTTGAAAGTCACATCTCCTATCAAAAGAGTTTCACAAAGCAGAAGTCGAACATAGTCTCATCAAGTCATCTATTACATAAAAAGGAAGTGGTTGGGAGGTAACCCATACAAATGTTTTAAACTAAAACAAAGAAAATCAATAAAAGTGTCTCAGTCCTCAGAACTTGAGGACTCACCAATCTTTAAGTACCAAGAAAGATCAACTAGCCATAAGTGTGCGAGGTAGGAGCGTCAGACCCTACATTAGTGAAATAATGTAGCCAAAAGTATACATTGGTACATAGAATGTACATAGTATGATATCAATGCATAAAAATAATGAAATCATGCTATAAAAAAATTCATCACATGCAATGACCAAGCTAAATCATAAGATTAAAGGTTAGAAAATATAATTTATAATCATTGTCAATGCAAGCTTAACAAATTTTAAATAAGAGACATAAGAAATATTTTGAAGAAAACACATTTATTTTGTGCGTTATTAGCTTTAACCGATAATAAGACCACGAGAGATATATCATGGAATCTGATATATCCCTCATACCAAAAAAGGGGATTTTACTTGCCAAGGTAGCATCTATACACATCATCTTTATCAAAAGTGGATCCACTAGTTAGGTCATTTAAGACAATCATATGAGGGCACATATTTATGGAATAGAGGTTGCTTTTATAGAATACTCTATTTGAGCCTCCGCCTCAAGGCCTCTCGGTGCTAGGTCTAAATCCAAAAGGAATATATAAAAATGAAATATCATTATAACAAAGGAAATACAAATGATCAATACAAGTCCACATCTTAAGATCAAAACATAGAATAGCTCCTTAAAACAAAATTCAACATAAGTGAAAAAACCTTTCACCAATGAGAATGCATATGTGAGAAGAATATTTCACAATTATGATAATAGTAGCATGTGAGAAAACCTTTCAAATTAACATTGATACTTTCCTCTCAAAACATCCTCAAATAATTTACATCAGTTTCATATAAGCATCCATATTTTCATAAATTAATATTTCATAGTTTATAGGCTTCATCTTGTGTTTTTAATCTAAAATCATGGATCATGAATGTGTTCATGTGAATTCAACTTCAATTCGTGCATTAGAATATAGAAATTTATCGATAAGATCACAATCTAAGAGAACATATGAAGATTAATTAACATCCTAACTTTTGAATTGAGAATCTAACATTTAAAATTGGATCTTGGGAACCCTATGGAGGGAAGGACTCCATAGGTGAATACTAGCATACCTTAGTGATCAAAGTCCAAAAGCTATGGTGAATTGGAGACCTTGAAGTGAAACCTTGACTTCTTCTTCCTTAGCTTTAGAGAGAGAATTTTGGGGACTAACTTAAAGGGAATTTAGAAATTAGGAGAATGAGTAGTTTTAGGATTTAAATCACTTATTTTGGGCTTAGAATAGGGTATAAAACGACATAGCTTAGGTACTAAAAACATAGAGAAAGACGAAATTGAGTTAATAAGTTGACGGGTGACTTATATGGAAACCTACATGGTCCGTATAAGTCACCACTGACTATATAGGGAGTCATACAGATGGCCCCTCTTCAGGGCTTCCTTAAACGGCCATGCCACTTCCCCTAAACGGCCAGTGAACCCTTTCACAATCCCTTTAGCCCATCGTTGAAGGTTCACACCTATTTTTAGGTTCGTGGACCTACCTGTTCAACCAACCATACCTTTTCCAAGCAGTGAGGTGCTATAATATCTCCCCCTTAGGAATATCAATCCTTAAATGAAACAAAAGCTAGCACAAAAAGAGTATGAGAGTTACTATCAACCCAACATGAATGTAATTTCATAACAATGCACATACACAGGGAGGAAAATTGACTCGAAGCTAAAATATACTCAAAACATCATTTCATAAAGCATACATGCATGCATACGGAAACATGAAAATTACTAAGACACATGAATCAAAAAGAATGAACTATGAGGAGCTAAACACCTCAAGCTAGAGTAGGATGGGAGGGAAATCGGATGAGAATATCGAGACATCATATTATCCTCGGTCTCCCAAGTAACACCCTCAACCATTTGATTCCTCCACAATACCTTTACGGATGTAACTTCCTTATTCCTCAACTTTTGAACTTGCCGGTCTAAAATCTCAACCAAAACTTCTTTTTACTAAAGGCTTCGCTTTATACTGAGATTCTCTAATGTTATAACAAATCTCGGGCAACTTACCCCGTTTCAAATGGGTTCCTCTCCGACACCCATTTGCCGCATGAAGACCAGCCTACACCTTACCCCACTCACTCTCTCTAGCTGAGTGTTAGGATAGGGGACTAGGGCTCACCCTCTCGGGCTGAACCTTATGTCGACCCACTCCTTAGGCCATCAGTCTAGTTGTTTGGGTTTTGTGACCTCCCTCTCAGACAAGCCGAAAACACATGGGTGGTTTTGTATTTACAACTACAAACCCATTAAATTAAACGACAACCACTAGGTGAAATCACCATTAAAATACATCTACCATATCAGCAAGCATGACTCAACAACAATATCAACACATATTTGCTAAATCACACCTCAAGAATGGAGTATTTTTAGCTACACATCAAGAAATAAGAAAATACACCTAAAATGATACTAAAATCAAATGGGTATAAGAAATTAAACCTTGATTTAAGCGAAGGAAGAAGAATGGAGAAGACCCACTTCTAACTCGTGGAAGATGAAATCCTTCTCTCTTCAAGTCTCCCACAAAACCCTCTCCAAACTTGAGAAAAATATATCTAAAAACGTACTATTCTATTCTGAACATAATAATAATGGTTCAGAACTCTAAATTTAATAACAAGTTTATTATTTATAGACTTCAGAAAATAGTGCTGGCGGATCTTTCAGCGAAGTTAGTCGATGCCGCCGAATGACTCAGTGACTCACCCTTCTTCTGTTTCATCACCGTTTCATGCTTGCCTTCAACATCTTCATGTTCTGGACCATTGGGCTGTATAGTACTGCTTCGCGGAACTATTCGGTGAAGCATCGACTGCTCCTTTCATCGCCTTTTTGATCCTCTTCCTTCAGGGCTTCACATACTGGAACAAAGGGCGGAGTTTGTCCTTTCGGCGAATCGCCAAAGGTTCTTGGTGGTGCTCATGCTTGAGACATTGATTGGAAAGTGGCTTTCTTCACTTTAGGAGGCACCGCAATCTATTTTGATAATCCAAACCAAGATAGATATATCCGAACCAAATAATCACCATGATCAGGCTTTGCCCTTACGTGTTTTCGTAATACCGCTTCATTCTTTTCAGCCTTTTTTTCCTTTTTGCGCCTAAGTGTCCACGCTTCCACTAAAACTTCAAATACCTGAAACTTAAGAGTTTTCATCAGATATTGAGAAAAAATAAGCATTCGAGGACACTATTTCTATCAAAATAAATCCCTAAATGAGTCTAATTTGTGGACTCATCATAACCCTAAGCTATTCTTGTGCAATGTGTAGATGAAATCCCATACCCCCATCTATACTAAGTACCACTTTTACGCCATCCTAATCATACTTACCATTCTTTGACCTCATCCTTAGTTAATACTCATGGGCAAGGATACCTTCACATTTAATAAGCCATATAAAGGAAAGCAACTGATAGCAACAATCCACATTAAGCATACTTTATAAGCATGTTCATTTCGTAAATCATTATAACATTAAGGAACACACCATGACTTCTCTCAAAACCTACTTGTGTAATGCATGGATGAAGTACCAAACCCCCACTCACACTAAGTAGTGCATTCTTGAGAAGTCATAGTTCATTATCATTCATTGTAGGGGTAAGGCTTAACCGACATAGACCATGTGAGCAAATCATGGAATCCGGTGTTACTCACACCGACATAGACCATATGACCATGTGCTTAGCGTTATTCCCCAAAGAGTACTTAACATTCATTACTTATGTTCATTAACATGGGATATAGAGATTGTTACCAGATACCCCGCCTCAACTCATGTATGAGTATCCATCTCAATCCAATCGTTCATTCATTACGATGGCTCAAATATTCAAAGGTGAGAATAGACTTTCAACTAAGAATTCCCATATTGTGAGAAAAGCTTTCACAACATGTCATTATCATTCATAAGTGTAAAACTGAGAATAGCTTTTCAATCAACATATCATCATTAACGTAATAATAGAAACTTCATTCATACTTTAATCATGAGTGTGTGTAGTGAATAACCTTTCAACACAAAACCATTGCATCATTATTATTATCACTTTATTCTGAAGTATTCCTAAAAAAGGTACATAAACATCAAGATCATACATAATTCTCATAATTTTCCCTTCAAGGACTATGAATCACAATTCACAAACACATCGAAAATCAATATATTAGACATGGATAATAACATGATTTAAGTAATCAAGTAATAATAATCATAAGTCTATAGCATTTTACAATCGTAAATCAATACCCACACTTTAAGATCCAATTTGAGAAATCAGGGGAATTCATAGATTCTTGAAGAATTCATCATAAAAACAGTAGTAAATCATCAATTGTATCAAATCATAGAGCAATTAAACCATTAGAAACGTTTTTGAAGTGAATCCATGACTTGGAGTAAATCCCTAGCTTTTTGGGTAAAGTTACTAGTATGAAATTGAGTTTGGAGGGACTCCATGGATGAAAACTATCCAAGGATCAAAGACTACCATACCTCAGGTGAAGAAATCTAACAAATTCAATCCCTAACTAGATCTTCTTCTTCTTCTTCGGAGTTGTAGAGAGAGTTTTTGGGGGAAAGTTAGTTATGATTTGGGGTCTTAGAATTTATGAGGTGTAATGGTTATTTAATGGCTTAAAAACCCTTATATAGGTGACTAATAACCATATAAAACGACCTCACTTATTAATAACTAACCTAGGAATTTACCTACTTACCCTCAACTTGCTTGAATGGGACAGCAACACAGGCCCCATCCACGACCACCACCTACTACGCGTGGATAGACCCACAGACCGTTCTGGTCCTTCGTGGCTTGGGGACTGGAAGTCAACAAAACAGGGAAGGTCAGGCTTTGACCCACAACCCCTTCCCATAGGGCGTGGGTCCATCCACGGCTCGTGGATGACCTTCGTGGGAGGCCACTATTATGGACAAGTATTTGGGTTGTATTTAGGGTCCTCCCCAAAGACCCTTGGTTGGTCTTTGGGGATTCGTGCCTTGACTTTTAAATCCAAAAATACATATATTAAGTACCAGGACTTATTTACGACTCTAACCATCACATCAAACTCTAATACTCTGACATAGGGCTCTAGTTTCACCTACTAGTTTTTTGGGTGTTACATTAATACCAAAGTCGATTTCCCTTTCGGGAGGAACACTTCTAAAACCTCATTTACAATGGGGACCTACTCAAGAATAGGTATTTTTGAATCCATATCCCTAACCCCAACCCTAACAAGATGATATATGCAACCTCTAGAAATCAATTTCTAGCTTTAAGATAAAAACAAACAGACTCTTAATCATAGAATTTCCATCTTTCTACTCTAGGATGGGCTTATTTGAACTTGACCACTCGGTTTCTACAATCAATAACGGCATAACAAGAATGGATCCAATTCATACATAGAATAGCATTGAAATCCAACATATCAATCTCTACAAGATCAACATGAGTAACTCTATGGGATAGAGAGACGGGAAAATTTCTATAGACATTCTTGGCCAAAATAGATTCACGGATAAGAGTAGAGATAGAAAAAGGGTCTATCCACTCAAACGGAGAAGCATCGAATCTCATAGCCATATATGGTGTCACAAAAGACAAAGTAGAATTAGGATCAAGCAAAGCACACACATCTAGATGAAAGAATTTCAACATACCGGTAACCACATTGGGAGAATCTTCTTAATCATGTCGAGTATGAACTGCAGAGAATTAGTTTTGCTTTGGCGCACTTGAAACCGAACCTCTTGACCGAGCTTGCCTACCTTATTTTCCTTTGTCGATTCTAGATGGAAAAACTCTCAAGTGGTGACCACTTTAACCACAACCAAACAAATTATCCATACTCATCAAGCATTTTCCTGAATGACTCGTGCCGCACTTTTCGCATGCAAGAAATAAAGATCCATTTTCACCACAATTTCCTCCTTGATACTTAGGGTTAGACACTTTTTCTTTGTTGAACTTAGGAGCTGGGTCATTAGAAGAACCTTGACCGCAAAACCTTTGTCAAAATCAAAAATGATCATGTCCACCAAACCTCGAATGCAAAAAGTCACCATCAACGGTCTTTACCCTCTTTGACTCCCTAGACCTTTCCTTAAACTTCTCCTCTTCAATTTTTTGGACATGAATCATTAAATGAGAAATATCCATTTTCTTGATCAACATGGCGGTACGACATTCCTTGAACCATCTCGGACACAACTAAAACAAACTTACTCATCGTTACACTAGGATCAACAACCATAGTTGGAGCATACGTAGCCAATTGAGTGAACTTCAATACATACTCCTTCATAGTCATATTTCTTTGAAGAATGTTAATGAACTCATTTACTTTCACTTCGCTCATTTTAAGGGGAAACAAATGATCAAGGAAATCTCCTTAGAATTTCTCCCAATCAAGAGGACCCGCATAAACTGTCCACTCTCTTGTCCATTGTTCAAACAATATTTGAGAACCATCATTGAGTTGATAAGCATTCAATTCCTCCTCCTCAACCTTGGAACCATGAAACTCTGAGGGATTCATTCTAGTGAAGTCTCTCACTCTAGTTACCGTCATACCCACATTTGGGTTTATGAGGACCACAACCTCCCTATTGGCTTGAACAGTCACGACCCAGGGGCATATCCTAGATTTAACAAGGCGTATAAGACCCCGAGAGGCCTCATACAAGCCACTTAATCTATCATAATATAAATTAATTGAAATGAGTAGAAATTTAAGACTTTTATCAATACAATCGAAATCTTTATATAACAAAGCGGAAGTCTACTACAATTGTCTCAAACCATCTGAACAACATGAATAAACTCTTGGGACACAACCTATATAATAGTCCAAACATAAAAGAACGACATAAATGACAATGGTGGTCAAATCCTTGAACACTATAAGGACTCACCAAATCTTCACTTCCTTGATCAACTATGAACCTAGCCACGAGTGTGAGAATCTATATTGCTGGACCCTATATTTGATAGGAATGTAGGCAAAGTATGCATTAGTACAAATAAGTACTAATATGATGGCTAGCATAAACAACATAAACATGATGGTTGGTCAATATAAGCCATAAACAGAATCAATGAACATAAATAATCATCATAATAAGAAAGGAATACTTCTCATGTAACCTTACTTATCCTTAGTCAAGACTTGGGTCTTCCGCCTCTAGTCAACTTACCTCATGAAATGCACATTAAGCAACAATCCAAGCTAATTCATTCTTCATATCATGGTTCCCATTACTCACACTTACTTTTGAAGATATGGGGATTCACCTATTTGCCTATCTTATAAAGGCTAATGGGTATATGCCTCTTGCCTTACATACAAAGGCTAATGGATATTCGCTCTTGCCTTACTTACTTTTAGATTGCGGGTACTCGCCTCCACAATCTCATCATATGATTCGAGTACTCGCCTCCGCATCATTTAATAAGGATCATGGGTACTCGCCTTCATGTCCATTCATCATAATAAGAACGTGGGGACTCGCCCTTGTTCAATTCTAAGGAGTATGGGAAATCACCTCATATCCTTTCAGATGGAGATCAAGGGTAATCGCCTCTAGCCTCATCATTTACATAGACTTTTAGTTTAGATTCATTTTAAATGAGCAATCATTTCAACCTAAAATCATTCATGTGAGAAAGCCTTTCACATTCATACATTCATGCATTGTCAATTGATGTGGGAAGTATCCGTTCCACATTAATAACATCAATTACTAACAATTCCTATCATAAGCTTCACTCTCAAAGCCCTAGCTCTCATGATCATCAATTATGTTTTATTCTCAAGCAATCGTAGTTATAATTCATCAATCCTATAAGGATATATCTAAACCCACAAAGTTTCCTATCATGGCATCAACCCAAATATATCGATTCTAGGTTAGAATTATAGAATAGGTATGGGTACATGTAGTTTCATCCTAAAACATGATTTACTATCAATTCAATAAAAAAACAACCATAATCCAGTCAATTGAATCAACATTCATCATAACCCACAACATTGGAAGAAACCCTAAATAGAATCATGGAATTCCTTATCAAATTGGGGGAATTATAGGGGAATCCATAGGATGAAGGATCCCATGGATGAAAAGTCATCATACCTTGATAACAAAGCCCACACAAGCTTGAAGTTTGGAGACTTGACTTGGCCCTAGCTTCAACTTCTTCCTTCTTCTTCCAACTTCTACAGATAGAATATTTGAGAGGAATTTTGGGAATTCTTTTGGGATTTGAGAGAATGACTTGAATGAGGGTTTGTGGGGGGTTAAAATGCTTATATAGGTTTTTAGACCCAGGCAAAATGATGTCACTCAATTCTAATTTAATACCGAAAAAGACCCTTAAGTCCCTAAAATAATATCCTAGACCTGACCCACGAGACCACGACAGACGGACAATGGATGGACCTACGATCCGTCCTAGTCTAGCATGGTTCATGGTTAGGGATTTTTAGCCCACAGACCGAGGACCTATCCACGTGGTGTGGGTTCTGGCCGTGGTTAACTACCTCAGGCAGTTTCCCGTAGGGTTTCTCCATGGCTCTTGGTTAGACTTTGTGAGGAGGAGCCATGGAATCCTACCATGCTAAACCCTCCATTTAGGTCTGGGGTGTTACATGAACCATCATAGCTTGGGACAAAATATGAAAAAAGCTCAGAATTCCTTATTAGTTACTTCCTCGCCAAATGGTCGGCTAGACTTGAAAAACTTCTTGTTCCACAATGTAACAATCATTCTTCCTAACATATGACCTTTGAGGGGCTATAAGCTAAAAAAGCATCGAATAGGGATTATGAGAGACATATAGAGTTACACTCTATCGCACAACTTTAGAATGCTAAAAGAAATGGAATTTCCTAAACGTCTTATAGCCTTTTATTCATAAATGTGGTGCGATTCCCACTCATGAAAAAAAATCTACCTGACGTGGCTTGTGAGACATCCTAGGATCCTTCTAAACCTTATGCTCTGAAATACAAGGTTTTGTCACGACCCAAAGTTTACTCTAGGCATAACATGGCATATAGAACCCTAAAAGGCCCTACACAAGCCACTTAGTATACATTATATAATATAATAAAAATAAAGATATCAATAGTCACATCTCATATCAAAAGAGTTTGACAAAGTGGAAGTCTAATATAGTCTCATCAAGCCATCTACTACATAAAAAGGAAATGTTTGGGACGTAAACCATACACCACATACAGATGTCTAAAAACAGAAATAACGAAAAGCAATAAAGGTGTCTCAGTCCTCGAAACATGAGGACTCACCAATCTTCAAGTTCCAAGATAGATCCAAGGTAGGAGCGTCGGATCCTATATCAGTGAAAAATTGTAGGAACAAGTATGCATTAGTACATAGAATGTACTAAGTATGATAGGAATGAATAGATGTTATGAATTCATGCTAAATATGACTTTTCATCCCATGCAATGACCAATCTAAATTATAAAATAAAAGGTTTGAAAATATAAGTTTTAATAATGGTTAATGTAAGCTTAACATATTTAAAATTAGAGATATAAGAAAGCTTTTGAAGAAAACATATTCATTTTGTGGGATATTAGCTTTAACTAACATTAAGAACATAAGATCTATATCATGGAATCTGGTATATTTCTCATACCCAGAAAAAGGATTCTACTTGCCAAGGTAGCATCCGTACACATAATCTTGTGGTAAAATGGATCCACTAGCTAGGTCATTTAGGACAATTCTACAGGGGTACATAGTTAGTTACTAGAGAATACTAATAGAGACTACCCTATTTGAGCCTCCACTTCAAGCCCTTTCGGTGCTAAGTCTAAATTCCAATAGAATAGATAAAAGGGACATATAGTTATAACATAGGAAAGGGAAATGAAAAATACTAATCCACATCTTAAGATTACACATAGAATAGCTCCTTAAAATACTATTAAACATAGGTTAGAAAAACTTTCACAAAGTTGAATCTATATGTGACAAATACCTTTCACAATCACGATCATAATAGCATGCGAGAAAACCTTCCATAATAACACTGATACTTTCATAACAAAGCATCTGCAAATCATTTACTTCAATTTCATAAAAGCATGCACATATTTATAAATTCATATTTCATAGTTCATAAGCTTCATCGTGGGTTTATAATCTAAAATCATGGATCATACATGGGTTACTGTTAATTCAAATCAAAATCACGTAATTACTTCAATTTGTGCATTAGAAGATATAAATTTATCAATAAGACGACAATTGAAGAGAACCCATTAAGATTAAGTAAAACCCTAACTTTTGAATTAGGAATCTAATTTGTAAAATTGGATGATCTTGGGAAAATTATGGAGGAAAGGACTCCATAGGTGAATACTAACATACCTTAGTGATCAAAGCCAAAAACCTATGGTGAATTCCAGACCTTCATGTGAAACCCTAGCTTCTTCTTCCTTAGTTTTGAACATAAAATTTTTGAAAGAACTTGGAAGGAATTTGGTAATTAGGAGAATGATTTTAGAATGGGTAGTTTTAACACTTGTATCACTTATGTTTCTGCAATATCGAGAATGGATTTAAGAGCACCTAATTACTACGTTTGAGTTAGTAGGAGATTTCACCTTGAGATGCCAACACATACTGTGGGCCATATATAGAATGGTTGAGGCAGTAAATCATGGATGAAGCACATTGTTCTCTATATTCAGTTCATTCATGCGCTACAAAGATGTATTATAACCTTAAGGAGGTTTACATGTGGAATGACATGAAAAGAAATATCGCGAAGTACGTGGCACAATTCTCCAATTGCTAACAAGCTAAAGTAGAACATCATAGGACCGGTGGCCTAGCTCATATTATGGACATTTCAATACGGAATGAGAGTCTATTAATATGGATTTCATTACAGGGTTGCCTTTCTCATTTAAGATAAATTATTCCATTTGGGTGATCATTGATTGGTTGATGAAATCAGCCCACTTCTTGCCAATTCAATCAAACAACACAGTCGAAGAGTATGCCAAGCTATATTTGAGGGGAGTTTCTTGCATGGGACTCCACTATCCATTATTCAGATAGGGTTTCCCAATTTACGACATATTTCTGGACATCATTCCAAAGGAGTTTGGGCACACATATGAATCTTAGCACTGCATTTCCCCCCACAGATAGACGACCAAGTTGAACACACTATTCAGACACTCAAAGATATGTAGAGAGCATACATTCTAGACTATAAAGTCAATTGGTATGATCATATGCCCTTGAAATAAACTTGCCTAAAATAATAGTTATCATTCTAACATTGGCATGGCTCCATTTGAAGCTCTTTGTGGATATCAATGCAGATTGCCTATTGGTTGGTTTACAGTAGATAAAACTCAAATAATAGGATTAGACCTTGCTCATCAAGTCGTTGAAAAAGTAGAGTTGATACAAAGTAAATGAGGATTGCTCAAAGCCGACAAAAATGATATGCAAATGTAAACCGTAGAGACATACAATTCTAGTTTGATGACTGGGTATTCTTAAAGGTATTACCTATGAAGGGAGTTATGAGAATTGAGAGGAAAGGTAAGTTGAGCCCCTGGTATGTTGGTCCATACAAAGTTATACATAGAATTAGCTAGGTAGCCTATGAGGTGGACATGCCTCGAGAGATAGCTAAAGTAAATCCAGTCTTCCATGTGTCGAAGTTACATATATTCTTTAGAGATCCCACATAGGTTTTTCCTATTGAAGGTATAGAACTCTCAGAAGATTTAGCATTTGAAGAAGTCCCAATGACAATATTATTCTGACAGGTGAGGAAGTTGAGGAAAAAAGACGTAGCATCAATTAAGATACTACGAAAAAGTCAAAATATAAAAAAATCACTTGTGAAGCAGGGGTTGACATGAGGGCCAAGTATCCCCACTTATTTCAGTAGGCGCCCAAAGGTTTTAAAAGCCATAACTCCTTTTACTTGAAAAAGTAATGTACATTCTATGATAGACACACGCATTGCCCAATGACTACGAGACATATGGCACTTTAGAGAAAGTCGGCAAAACTTATTTTTATATTTAGAAATTTTGGATATCTTTTCCCATAGACTCTCGAACGTATAGGGACTAGTTTTATGTTATTTCTTCAATTCTTTGTCATCTTCAATCCTTTCAAGCTTAAGGTAAGATTATTTATTAAGGAATCAAATGGCTTCGTCTCCATCGACCTATCGATATACTTAACCAAGTGTTTTCTTGAAAGGAAAAGTGTTGTTCTTGAAGAATAAAAAGGGCATGGATTAAGTTTCTTGGACACAGAGGTATGGCTCCTCTTCTATCTCCATAAATAGTATCCTATGGATGCTTTAAGTATAATATATGGTTAGAAATTATGGGACGGTGATAAGAAGCTATGAGTCCATGTTTTTGTAACACCCCTAAAAATGAAATAGGATAATTAGAGCTTCACATGTGTGTTAGTAGTTTATAAACTTGTATAAATATTTGAAAATGAGTTTATAGGTCAGATTAGTTAAGTTTGAAGTCAAATGTCAAAGAGACGTTCAAGAAGTTTGAAAACTAGTCGTTTGCGTGCTAGTGTGTCTTGCATGTTTATATGTGTCTTATGAAGTCTAAAATTAGTGGTGGTGACCCTACTATCCTAATAGGAATGTTTAGGGTCACAACGTCAGGGTAAGACTCCCCAAGGAACACCCTAAAGGTCCTTGGAGAGGACCCAAACGTTGGCATAAAAGGCATCCTAGGCAGTGTGTTTGACAGTCTTGTTTGACCTCCAGGGTGACGCCTCATCAAAAGGGGGCGTAGCTCCACACTTAGTTGTGGGAGCTTAGCCCCCAAATGTTGACCCTATGTCCCAAACGGTGACCTACCAGGACGGTCCGTCAATGCATTGACGGTCCATCAATGGTGGTCGTCGTTTGGTGCCCTGTTTCACTGCCAAGTTTCGGCCAAGTGAGGGGTGAATTGGTAAACTCACCCCACGTTCTAATTAGACCCTAGACGACTATTTTATCTATTTTTTGGTATTTTAAGTTAGTTAAAACCCTTTAACCTAGAATTAGACCACATTATTCAAATTGAACCTTCCCTCTCCAATAAATTCTCTCTAGAACTCCATGGAAGACATTGATGAAGCTTCAAGGTAGGGGATGGGTTCCTACTTATTTCTCTGTCAAATTCCTAAGTAAATTAATCACAAAGGTATGGTGATTTTATCTTGATTCTCCTTTCAATCAAAGAGCCAAATCAAAGTGATTTCAATGTTTTTGAAAAACACTAAAAACCCCAATTTCAATTCTATGCTTGGGTTCTTGCATTTAAGTATTTAAAATGATGATTTATGTTAATATTAATGGTTTTAATATGAAAAAATCCATGAACACTTGCATATCTTGAAATCCTAATTTTTGGGTCTAAAGTGGGTCTATTGATTATGATCTATTAATGTTATATTAATGTGTATATTGTTATGGGCTATTGATTTATGTATTGTTCTATATTGAATTATGAGGAATTGATGGTCAATTGTGTTATATTGGATGTTGGCCTTGAATGGGCAATTGTGGCCTAAGGTTTATGATGATGATGAAGTTGTGAATAGAGTATTCATTATAGTATTCTATCTATATATATATACGTTGTATATGTTAGAATTGTGTGTTTTGATCCCTTTGAAAGTGGAGAGTTGTTTACTTTATAAGCATGTTGTGATCATGGCCTTGTAGGCAAAGTTGGATGATTGTTGTTTTGAGTAATGTTGATTATGTAAAGTACTGTGACATGATTTTAATTTGTGTATGGTCTAAGAGCATGAAAGGTGACCTTGTGTAGACTTTATGTGTTATGCTTGGTTGTTGTCTTCTTTGAATAACTTATAATGAAGGTGAGGTTGGGATAGACTATGTTTACCTACTCTCACACCTAGTGAAGAATGAATTAAAGAATGTGAGAACAAATGAAAAGAATGGGAGTTAATGCTAATGAATGAAAGTTGGGTCTATTGTAAGGATAGTACGATAAAGTACTCATTTAAATGAATGGGGTTCCTAGATGAAAGGTTTTCTCATTTTTGAATCCAAGAGCTTCTATAATGAATGAATGTGGCTTAGGATGAGTACTCCTTCGTGAGTTGAGATGAGAGTACTTAGTAGCAATCCTTATCCCTAAATGAATGAATGTTGGGTTAGGATGGGTATTCCTTCGTGAGTTGAGATGAGAGTACTTATTAGCAATCCTTATCCCTAAATGAATGAATGAAATGAATGTCCAAACTCCTTGCGGGAGTAATCTAACACCGAGAGGATATGAAGATGGGTGGATACTACTTCGTTAGTTGAGATGTGAGTATTTAGTAGCAACCTTTAAGATGGGTGCCCCTTCCTTAGTTGAGATGTGGGTACTTAGAAGCAATCCTTCTATCCCTTAACTATGTTCCCACATAGGACTAGCTAGTGGTTTCTACCACATAAAGTCTAAAAGAATGACCCTACCTCAGGCAAGTGGGGATCCCTCATCCGGTAAGGGTTACTACCGGGATTCCATGTCAAGCACCATGGTCTATGTTGGTTAAGGCTCTTCCCCCACATTAATATATGAATGAACAAGGGTCTCTTAAGGGTGTACTACTTAGGACAAGTGGTGGAATGGGACATCATCTAGACATTGCACAAGTAGACATATAAGGGAGATCTTGGTGTGTCTTAGTAATGATAATGAATGAATGAGTCTTATTGGGCTAATTAATTAAAGTATTGGTCTTTGAGCATGCTAATGTGAAAGTGACTCATATTGAATTGAATGTAAGTGCTTATGTTGAATTGAATGTATGTGATGATCTGATGTCATTAATGAATGAAGTTGTCTAAATGCGTTAAGTTGAATGAAAGATTTATGTTGGGTGTGGCATGGAGAGGTAGTATGGGCTGCCTCGCCATGTCTTACTTAGGTGAGTCTTGGGATGACATTTGATGAGTGTTCTAGTTTTATGAAGTGACTTGTTGGCTTATGTGCTGATATGTCTAATGTGATTAATTGGTGAAGGTTGAGGTATGCATGGTAAGTGCACTTTGTGTGACCTTAAGGTGGTGCCTTAGTGTGGGTGATGGTATGGCATATTGCCCATACATTGCACAAAGGTATTGCTTAAGGATTACGTAAGGTGGAGGTCCAAGGCAAGAAGTTAAATGTAAATGGGTTTTGTATGTTTATGATGTATTGTGAAGCATATGACTTTGTAGTGTTGGTTGTGACTTGTAAGGTGCCTATTATGTTGATGTTAATGAGATTTTATCAAAATGGCATGGAAGCATAACTTCCAATCAAATGTCCCTTTTAGCTTGTTTTGTATATCCTCATACTTAGTACGTGTGTTGTACTAACCCCTTTCTTCTATTTTACTACAAGTGTAGGTTGTGGTAATTAGGAGGAGATTGTTCTTTGGAGTTGCTAGGAGTGTTTCACTCTTCCAAGTGTTTGGTATGTCCTCAAGATCCGAGGACTATGTTTAGAAGTTTCTTAGTCATTGTCATAGACACTTAATTTTCATTTCTTTTGTAAAGGGCCGTGTCCCTTAGTACGTTTTAAGTCCTTGTCTATGATTGGCTAAAGAGACTTAGTAGTTCCGTTTGCGTATTGATGTTTTCAAATGTTGATGAATCTTTAAGTCTTATTGTTTAATTGAATAAAAGTTTTAAATTCTGAGTGATTTTTATGATCTATGTGATGAATGAATGCTAAAGCTTGTATAAGACCTCCGAGAGGTCGAATACACATGTAACAACTAGGGAGTGCTCTCGGGTCATTACAGTTTTACCCATTATAGTTAATGTTCTTGGTGAGGAGGGAGTTTGTAAAAGGAGGTGTGTGTTGTTTGTTTGACCAAATGAGGGTTGTATGGTACTGTATTGGGGCAGTAAGATGGTTACCATAATATGGAAGACTAGGTATAGAAAACACGACTCTTATAGTTCTTGAATTTTTTTCACTCGCCAAGTGATTGATGAAAATTTTAAATTGCTTAAGTATATATTTTCTCTATTTATATGACCTCCTATGATTGTAATTGATGGCAATAGTTCTCTACAAACTTAAACTATGAACTGATAAGGGAATTTGATGTTGTTGAAAAAGAACTCATAGGATGGTGTTCGAAAGCCATGATTTTGAATTTATATGTTAATTTTGGATGATTAAGGGGCAGGTTCATTATTATTAAAGGTTTGAGGAATAATAGAGAAAACATAAATAAGTCATGAGCCCACTTGAAAAGTAGAGAAAGAGAAGGGTGTGGCGATAGACCATTTATCTAGAATAATTGTTGAGCTTCTCGCTCGTGAACTATTATGGTGTTTTCAGCCTTGCTCTACTTCTTGATTAGCTTCATATAGTACCTTTTTATGGTTTAATGTCATAGATAAATTTTTCAGTGAAGGAGTTGGATGACACAATGTAAGATAGTAAGTACCGAAGTAAGGTATGTAAAAGCTAAAACCTCTTTCACCATTAAGACACGACCTGAAGTCGCATGTTCTTCTATTAAATTGCATCACAGATTATGTGATACTTGAAAGAAAGTTTTCTTATTTTATAAACCCTCTTTTGTTGAAGTCATAAACCTATAGAGTTATAGTACACTTTTTTGGTCAAGGAAGTCATATGTTTCACATAATATATGTTTCTTCAGTTGAAACACTTATATGTTAGCGGGTGCATATGTTGCAAAAATTTACATGAAGTAATTACCTATAGACAATTTGTAGGTGTATAGGTCACAATATATATGATTCTTAAGCTAAAGAAAGTAGCCACAAATTGAATCACAAGTTATATGATTTATAAGTTAAATATTATAAATCTTTATATGAAATTGACATCATAACCTACTATGTAGCGTGTAGTGGGTATATCTAGGGCTACTATGTGTAACACTATTCTGTACAAATAATTTACGTAGAGTTAGGTGGAATTTCATATTGTGGATTTCCCCGACTAATACAAGCATGCGGATAGACCATACAGGAGCCAAGGGGGTGAACCTTGCTTGTTACCCAAACTATAAGCTTTCATGCGTGGTCGTGACAATGGGATACATATGACATACAAGGTTCATTGATCACTAGAAGTAACCCTTCTGTCACTCCCCGAAATCACTCCCTAGATGTAACCAGAGTACAAGACTCTGAAAAGTCTCATACAAGCCTCATAACATTCATAACATTTTATATAAAGAAAATAGTATGGAATTAAAACTTATTTAAAAACCATACAATCAAAATACTCATTTAAAACTCTTTGAAAAACACAGTGGAAGTCTAAGTCTCACATGGACATCTAAACAGCATACTTGAAACAAAATAGGGTCACGACACTTTACAATCGAACCTTCATCTCAAGTAACCCTCATGCTATACCTTGTGCAATGTATGGATAGCGTCCCATACCACCCATCAACACCAAGGTGCCACATTAAGGTCACCAAAAGTAATCTTACAACTCAATCTTTCCATCCTTACACAATACTAATGCACAAAGGATATAAACATTACATAAGCCATATCAACACAAAAACACCATCACCTAGGGCAACTATAAGTAATACTTGTGAAATGTATCAGTAGCATCCCATAATACTATTCACACTAAGTACTCCTTGAAGTAACCATAGGCAAGGCACATTCACATTCACATTCATTAAGTCATGACAATGAAGTAACTCATAATACCACCCAAGTAAAGCATGCATTATTACATTAGTCATTCAAATAAACAATCTTCATTAGCTTCATTTAGAGCACTTTCATTAGTTAGTCATTAAGACTTAGAGAACTCACTATAGTCCTCTTGAAGTCTATTCGTGCCATGTATGGATATAATCCAATACTAGTACCCACACTTCATAGAACTTTTCAAGAAACTATAATGCACATCTCACATTATGGAAATAAGAGTTTAACCGACATAGACCATGAAAGCTAGATCATGGAATTTGATGTACTATCCCACATCGTAAGGGTTGGTCTACTTGCCTAAGGTAAACCGGTATTTAGCCTAATTGGAACCACTAGCTAGACCTATGTGGTTAAATAGATTAGGCACAAAAATATTTCTACTAGATACCCCGCCTCAACTCACGTGAGGGCATCCATCTCAAAAGATTTCTAGTAGAAACCCCGCCTCAACTCACGTGAGAGCTTACATCCTCAATATACCTTCGGTGCTTAGCCTACATTCCCATAGAGTATTTTAACATTTATTACATTAAGGGATAAGAGATTCTTACTAGACACCCCGCCTCAACTCACGCGAGGGCATTGATCTCCAACCCAACATTCATTCGTTGGATAGCTCATAGATTTAAAGATGAGAATAACCTTTCATCTAAGAATCCCATTATCGTTCATTAGTGTAAGATCGAGAATATCCTTTCAATCAACACATCATGATCATTCATTATAGTACAATTGAGAATAGCCTTCCAATAAGTACTTCATCATTAACATTATCATTGAACTTCATTCATTCTTCATTCAAGTGTGTGTGTATGTGAGAATATCCTTTCACAAAATCATCATCATTCAGAAGTGTTAATAGAGAGATAACATTCAATCCTAAGACAATTAGCTTCTAAACATGATCATCATTCATTCATTTAAATCACACACATACTTCACATCACAATTAGACATTAACCTCCACATGTAGGGTACAAGGAATATATATACATCAATTCAATACCATAATATACATAGTAAATAAACACCTCCACCTTTCGAGTGGATCAATAGCTGAAGAACAATTCTACTACAACAAGTAATTAGTTCATAATTTTCCCTTTCAAGGCCATGATCAGAAGTCACCAACTCACCATCAATTCACCATAATTAACCCATAGACAATAATACAATTCAATAACTCAAAGAAATTTAGACATACTCCATTCATAAGCTTTCATAATCCTCAAACCCACTTAATAAAAAACATAATTTAGGAATTGAGAAAATTCATGGGTTCATAGAGTATTTTCATCATAAATCATTAACTAAACACTTATACTATCATAATTTGTCATTATAAACCATTTGAAAACGTTTGATGAAAGAACCCATAACATTGAGTAAAACCTAGGGTTTTTAAGAAACTTGAAAGCTACAACTCGATGAAGTATCTCCGTTCCTTAACAGATGAATTATATGAAAATCCATTGAATTAGCCTTTCTCTTCAAGCCCTAAGTCTTATTCCTCTCTTGGTCGTCAATGGAGTTCTCGAGAGAAGATATTTTGGGAGAGAGGAGTTTTGATTTGGCGAATTTGAATAATGAAATCTAAAATAGTATTTTATTGTTTTAATACTCTTAAAATATCTTAATACACCTAAAATAACAGTCCATACACTTAAAACAATTAATTAAGTAATTAGCTAAAGACCCCTACACTTGGCTGCACCATTCATAGAAATGTAACAGTGACTCACGCCCTGGACTAAGAGACCGTGAATCCACTCACGGACCGTACTGGTGGTCCGTGGTCTAGGGCTGGGAGTGGTAATTTGGGTTCTTGACCTATGAAGGCCATCTACGAGGCGTGGATGGACCTACAGGTCGTGAACCGTCCGTAGGTCACCCTTAATTTTCAAATTTAAGTGATCTTGGGGTCTTAGGGGTTAGGATTTAGGGTCCTCCTCAATGACCCCTAGGGCATTCCTTGGGGAGTCGTACCTTGACGTTTGACCCTTATACCCCTCAACCAAAGCTTAGGACAACACATAAAAACACATAACCCAAAACTAGCTCAAAACGACACTCGTCAAGCTCTAGTTCAACCTACTAGATTTTAGGGTTGTTATATTATCCCCCACTTAAGAACATTCATCCTCAAATGACACTTTACACACATTAAGGGTTAACGACTCAAGACTAGTAGTCCATCAATCATGCAACATCATTGACAATTAACCAAACTAGGTGGAAATATCAACTTCACATCAACAAGCTCAATGCAACACATGAAAGTAGGAACTAATCACACATGACTCCAAAATATAAAACAATCTACAAGGAACTCTTGGTCTCAAGCTTGAATAATAATAGAAAGAAAAGGATAAGGATATCAAAACTCTCAACAACCTTACTATTCAACATAATATCCCCTACTTAGGAGAAAACCCAACTAAGGCTAACATGAAAACAACATAGAAACCTAAATACAACATTCACAACTATAAGGAACTTTCACTTACCAGTACCTTCATCCAGATTACCTCCTTTGTCCTTGTTAGCTTGAAGCACATAGAAAGGGTTTCTCTTTGGAGCATTAGATCTGGGCCATCATTAGGAGCTTGCTTGGTTTCTCTCCCTTTTTCCATGAGTGTTGGGAAATCTCTCATATTATGACGTTTCTTTCCACACACAAAGCAACAATCCGTGCCGGCAAGGCACTTACCCAAATGTTGCATTCCACACTTTGCACATATAGATCTTTCAAAAGAAGAACCACTTCCTCTCCCTCCTTGGGAATTAGGGCTATGGATAATAAGAAACACGATAAGAAACATACAAGTAGAAAATTAAACAAATTATATCCGAAATATAAACAACTTAATATCACAAAAACTGATAACGAAAAATTAAATCAATTAATAGATAATATATCTAAAATAGAATATAAATATATTCAATATTTAAAAATACAATGAATAGCCAAAATAACGAATATAGACAAAAACATAACAAAATAATCATAACAAAAAGACAAGAATTAGAACATAGGCAAAATAGACTTAATAGTAATATATTTGCAGGAATTTGTCACAAATCTATAATAGCACAAAGAAACACTATTTTATATCTAGAAATACAAATAAATAACTTAGAATATAAACTACAACATAACTTATAAATGAATAAAGAAGAATACGCAATAGATGAAAAAACATATGAAAATTATGACGGATTAAAAATAAAGATAATATTTTCTAATCTAGGAAGAAGATATAAGAAAATAGGTGACAATATAAGTTTAATGTTAGAAAAAGAAATGGTAAAACTAGAAGATAGTTTAACTGCTATGATAGGAATA
>JAJOOJ010003363.1:0-105303 GCA_029582625.1 Solanum boliviense
TAGGTTTTACTAGCGAATGGTTGTTGGAGCCTTAGTCGCCACTAAAAATCACTCATAACCTTTAGTGGCAATATTTTGGAATTTTGTGGCGACTTTGTCGCCACTAAAAGTCAAGTTCTTTTGTAGTGAATCTTAGTTGGCAATGCTTAGGTGGAGGGATTAGTCCCATGTGGCTTGCCACGTCACTAAAAAATTGGAGTGTTAGCTCTTGAGGGTATTTGTGGTCTCCTGGGATAACTGCGGGGGTATTTTTGATCCCAAAATGTAATGGAGAGTATAAGTGGTCTATTTCGCATAGTTCAGGGGCAATTTTGACCCTTTTCCGTTTATTTTGTTGGCAGCTCTTTGTCTGGCAAGACAATTTAGAGAGTGTTTGGATAAGCTTTAAAATTGGTTAAACTTACTTTTAAGTCAGTTTTTAACTTCTGAAAGTGTTTGACAATATATAAAAATAATTTAAGATTAGTGCAAAATGACTTAAAATAAATTAAAAATGACTTAGAATAAGTTAAAAACTAAAAGTAGGCCTCCCCCTACTTTTTTATGACTTAAAAGTTATTAAGTTTGACTTTTTATTATTGGCTTAAACACAACTTTTTTAAGACAATCCAAATGGGCTCTCACTCTACTAGTTTTCAATATGATAAGTGTTTAGATTTAGTTAATTATGTTTGTTCTTCTACAACAAACAACCCTTTTCAAACTTTTGTTGTTTGTAACGAAACCTTATGAAATTTACACTTTGTAATTTCAGATTGGATAATCGAGTCTTCATTTTTCACTGCGAAAATATATCATGGGGGAATTATGAAGTGTACACTAGAAAAGGATTATGTTGGAGGAAATATGGATTACATTGGTTATATAAATGCGATAAAAATTGAATCTTGTTGAACTCAAGATGATGTCCGAGATATGTGGTTATGCAAATGATTCGATAACTTTTTGACATTGATGTGAAAGGACTAGTAATAGATGGAAGTTGATCTCTATAAATTTTGAAGCATACATAGTTGGAAAAACTATTTAAAAGGACAATGTGATTGAAATATACTTTGAACACTTCGATTCTTTCGTTCAAATTGACAAACTGGATACAGTAAATCAATCAAGTATTGGAGAAAATGATAAAAAATGATATTGTGTGGAAATTGATCGTGTGATAAATTTGGTGATTCGGAATTTGATTTATTCGATGATGTTATAGTTGATACACGTGGAAAGAAGAATCAAAACATTTTGTAAGAAAGGGATCTCTTTAGTGTTAAAATAAAGAGAAAAATAACCGATATAGAAGAGGATTCTGATTGTGTTGATTCTTCAAACACAAAGAGGTTCAATAGTGATTCTGAAACATTAAGTTCCAACTTTCCTAAGCACATTCAAAGATCGATGGTGATAACTCAATGTTAGGATTATAATATGTGCTTGATACAAAGAAGGACTTTAAAATAACCGTAGAAACTCCTGAAATTAAGAATGGAAAGTGTATTTAGTGGAATAAGAATGGTAAGATAAGAATGGATGTAATTTGTATACATCATCCATAATGCAAATGAAAAATCAAGGCTTCTAGAATGAAAAGAGTTAAAGCTTTCCATATAAGAAGTTATATTTATACACATACTTATAAGGAGTGACATCATGAAAAAAGAATGATAACTTTATCTTTCATTACAACAAATTACCTTAAAGAAATTGAATCAATAAGGAATTAGAGAGTGGTGGGATTCAGGGATAAAGTAAGTATGAACTAAGAGCTTAAGAGACCTTATCTCAAGCTCAAAGATCTAAAATGGAAGTGATTCCATTAATTGATGATGATATTAAAAATCAATGCAATTAATATAAAAACTTCAGGCGGCACAATATACATGAAGCTCACTCATAACTAGGTCCCCAATGAGCTACAAATATTTTAAATAATATATATTTATTTTTCTACTTGCAAGCTTGGCTTCAAAGCAGTTTCTAGAAAAATAGTAGGTGTGGATGGATATTGGTTGAAGGGTCCAATGTGAAAGACTCAATTGTTATCCACAATTGTAATTTATGGTGACACCAATATAATTCATGGTGCCTATGCAATTTTCGAAAAGGAAAGTCAAGAGACATGGACTTTGTTTTTGAATCATTTGGCTGCTGATTTGTTTATAGATGAGAGTGGTTGGACATTTATATCAGACAAGCAAAACTGTCGTATTTAAGCTTTTAATGATGTTTTACCTCATGTTAGACACCTTCATAATAATTTTAAAAAGGTTGGATTTGGCGTATCACATTAGGAAAGGAACTTTGGGCTTCTACAAAGGCTAGTACCCTTAAAAAGTTTGATGATTGCTTGAAAATTATTTTAAAGTTAGATGTTGAATCTTCTACATGGTTAAAAAGACAAAGAACCTACTGAATGGTATGGATCACATTTATCTTCCGTAAAAACCACTTCCAGTCATTATGAGGATGCCAAAGGTGAAAATTGGGCCATAACTTTTTTGGATACTGACCTAAAAATTTTAGGCTAGTTCAGTCTCAAATGGAACCTGAGTGATTGTCATGATTCGAGACTACCCCTAGTCGTAACACGGTGCTTAGAATTACAAGTGACTCCAAGCTAACCCTTGTTACTGGCATAGTCATGAGCAACTAAATATGAGCATGTAAAAGAAATTAAAAGAGTAAGAAGAAAGATAATTATGGAATATTGGTTCAATATAATTTAAATCAAAATTTTGTATGCAATAATTGTAATTAAAAAAGAATCTAAAATAGAATAGACTGAATAAAACATCTCTAACTGACTGTTTATGAAGCCTCTACTAATACTAATTATAGTAAACAAGGACATAACCCTTGCCCACTTTAATCAACGCTAGTGAATGAAATAACATACTAGAACTACAAACTGACTTGAGTGATGATGAGTGATAGATTTACACTCATTTGACACCTTTGTAGTTCAATAATTAGTATTCTCCATGCCTAAACATGTCTTATTCTAATGATATTTCAATGATTTACAACTATGATGGCTAAAGGATAAGGCAAAGATGAATACATTAAAAAAGAGGCCAAAAATATTGAAAAAAATATAAACTCTCAACTGGTAGTCGCCTAAAGAAAAAAGACAGATCTCCCTAGTGGCCTACCCTCGCCCAAAGTAACAGTGCTCACAATTGAACCTATTCAAGGCAGGTTGAAAGACTAAAAAATGAAATGGTGACTCGCCGAAATTGAAAGGGCGAACTAGAAGACCATTGCCAAAGTTGACAAAATTCTGAGGTATAGTGAAGGCTTAAAAGGCGAACAAAGGTTGTAATCAGCGATTCGTAGAATGAGACAGGTAGACTCGATCATGTGTGCTAGCTGAGGTCTAAACATCAGACGATTGAAGCAAATGAAGGGCGAGCTGAGGAACAAACGATAATTCACCAACCATGTTTGGCGAGCTGACTTATGTTGCCGAGTTGGTCATGCATTGAATTTTGGGATAAATTATGGAAAACTATAAATAGCTCAAAGGAGAGAGAAAATAGAGTGTTTTTTTTGGGAATGTAGAGTTTGTATCAAATATTTGTAACAGATTTAAAAGTGTTTGTCTTTGAACCTCGGAAGAAACATTCTTAGTTTTGGGTTTTAGAATACACTATTGAAATTGACAATTGTGAGTTGAAATCGAACTGGGTGTTGATTATTATTATTGCTTAATTTAAACCCATTCATGGTTGCTATTATGATAGGTATACTTGATTTTCCTTTTATGATGTGTGGATAAAACATCAATTCTAGGGGTGCAACTATGGGGTTGGGTGTTGATTTACTGTAGTGGGTCTTGTGCTTTGCCCTATTTTATTGTTGTACATCATGGATTGAGTTAATTATCATGGAGTTAATTCATGGGTTAAGGTTGTAAACTTAATCCTATTCTCGATTTTCGATGATGCTCAAAAGAAATCAATTGAACTGGGCAATTCGTTTTATTCTTGCAATTTAGGTTTGATTTCTATGATTTGTGTTGAGTGGTAGATTTGCACTCATTTAAGGTCCATTTATCTCAATAATGAGTGTTCTCAATGCCTTACTTTATCCCTTTCTAATTAAATATTGTTGATTTGCAGCTATGAAAGCAATTGGACAATGCAACGACTGAATTTTGAAAGAATGGCGAAAAATAAAAAAATAAATGCCAAGTGAACATTGTTGATCCCCAAACATGAAGGGAGGATCGCCAACTGAGCATGACCGAGCTGATAATGCATGACACTTATGTCTACAAAGAATGTCAGTGAACTCCAGTGGAAAAGGGGATGTGCCGAGTTAGTAAGGCGATCATGATGCATATCTAATATACCATGAGTTTACTGTATTTTTGATGCATTTCACTTAAAGTTTGTATGTGTCTTGGGCTATTTTGTTATTAGAAATAATGTTTTGTGTGTAATTCTTACAGGAAATAGGCTTGGACACGGTTGATGAAGATGCAAGTTGAGAATGGAAGAAGTAGCTAACGACGGTGCCAACCACGACCATGGATGGGCAATCGTAGGTCGTAGTCTGGAAGTTGAGTTTGAGTACTCAAACCACAGACTGATAGGATATACCGTAGTCCAATCCAAGGACAATATGTAGACAAGTGCTGGTGGAAGATCAGGGAAGTATGACCAAGTGTGGAACAACGGAGGCATCGACGGACCGTAGGTCGACCCACGGGCCGTCCTGCACATCCATCGTTGGGGATCAGAAAGCTGAAAGTTCCAGTACTATTATTTTTCCAAGTGTTGGTCCACGGAGGGTGACCTACATACCATAGGTTGACCAACGGAGAAACCGCGTCTGAGCAGCTTATTTCCTTATTTTGTTTCTTGTTTAATGTAGGGTTTTTTTTTCATAAATAGGAGTTGTAATCCTTGTTTTTGGGGGTTAGACATTATTGTAAATTTTTATCTTTTGGTTTTTGGGAATTAATTTGCAAGCTTTTGGCAATTAAATTTCCGAATTTTGTTTTATACAATTTTAACTTATAAAGTCAATTCAAGATTTTAGGTTTCATCTATTCTAACTGTAATTTCACAAATTCTTTCACTTTGATTATGAATTGTTAACTTTCAAGCATGAGTAGCTAAATCCACAACTAGGGTTGTGGGAACCATGAGCAATTAACAATGTATGAATAATAATTAAGTGATTCTTTAATAGTGTTTATCCATGTATTGTTAATCCTTTCGTTTAGAAGTCTTTTTAGCGGTGCACAACATTAGAACTCACCTCATTCCTACTTGCCGGACCATGGAGGTAAAGAATGAGAAAATGATTAGTCAACATAGATTTAGTAGATGCTATGTAATAGTTTGATGTCAATTAGAGTGAGGGTGAAAACTAAACTACATTGATATGACGACTAATGTGGGAGTAAAGGTAAGTGTTAGTAATGCATACACCCATAGACGGACCAAGAGGCGTGGTGAAATTTCCTACTTGGATGACCAATCACTTAGGGATACCTAACTTACCAACTTTGCATGTCAAACACTAGGAAATGATTACTAAAATTATGATTACTACGTTAAGAGCTTGTGGGGAAAACATATACCCTAGTTTTCATCTCATATTGATAAAAAAAAGTTTGAATCTTGTTTTCTTGTTACTTAATCAACAATCTGTTAATTTAGTTATAAAATTCCCCCTGTTTACTTTCCTTGGAAATAATTTAACTATACGGATATAATTGTTAGTTAAGTTTAAGTCTAGACCATATTCCTCGTGGGATCGACCCCAACCATCAAGTATGGTTCTTTATTTGACAATGATCGCTTTTACTTCATTAGGGAGGTGTAATTTGACCATATCAAATTTTGGCGCCGCTACCGGTGAATACGACTTTTAGATTAAACTAACTACATTATTGAACTGTAGGCAAGTATTTCCTAATTTTACATTTTTGTTTTGTTTTTGTTTTCTACAGGATTCCACTCCAGTGTATGCCAAGTGCACGAAGTCGAGAAGAACCCTTGACCTCTACGATCTTGAGTTGAGTAAAGCATTACAAAAAATAAATAATCAAGCGGTCCAGAATAATCCAATCCTGGAGGGTCTAGGAGATGGAATAGAATTGCAGCCTCCAGGAGTCATTAATGTGCCTACTCAGATTCAGGGTGATCCTATGAATAGAAATGTAGAAAGGGTGCAAAATTTGCCAGCAACAAGGTTTCGTCAACACTACAGGGTGAACTATGATGTGGTTGGATCTGATGGGCCAATTGTTCTTCCTTCTCTACCTTGAGGTCATACATTGTGGTAAGCAAAAGTTTGATACAGATGCTTACAGGGAGAGGGTTGTTTGTTGGGTTGGCTTTGGAGGATCCATATGCCCATATAGCTAAATTTTCAAGTGTTTGCCAAATTTGTGTGGGGCGATTGGAGTTAGATATGGATATCATACGTCTGAGGGTCTTCCCACTGTCATTAACTAGTGATGTTGCGGTGTGGTTTTCTGAGCTACCATAAAATTCAATCTATATATGGGACCAATTGCGCAAGGTTTTCAAAGCAAGGTACGTTCCGGTGTACAAAAAGCTAAATCATAAGGATAAACTGAACAACATCATGACACTACCATGAGAGTCAATCAGGAGTTCTTGGGATAGGTTCACCGGGTTCATAAAAAATGTTCCAAATCACTGCATAGATGATGAGTCATTGAAAGAGTATTTCTATAGAGGACAGGATGACAATGGAAGAGCTGATTTAGATATTATTTTCGGAGGATCATATCGCGAGTACACTTTTGAGGTGATCGCTGAAAGGCTTGAGAGGATTTCCAAGAACAACAAAGCCTGGAGCACTAGAAAGGTAAATAGTGATAGGAGCACATTCGCCGTCGAAACTGCACCCAATCTAGCTAATGATGACCGTTGGGAAGAGATGGCACAGATGAGAACAAAATTGGGTTTGGTACTAAAACATGTGAGTGGTAGTGCGGTAAAGGTGAATGTTGTGAATTATCTAACTAAATCTCCACCACCACCAGTTGAGGAATGTTACTATGATGAGGATGCAAATTTTGTGAATGATCAGATGAGGGGTTTCCGAACCAACATCCAAGGTTCCAACTCAGATAATTGGTTCCAGGGTCAAGGAAATCAAGGTCGAAACTATGGAAACTACAATTGTGAGTGTAACTATATCCGAGATGCGAACTACAATCGTGATAACAATTACAACCAGAACAATTATGGCAACATGAATGATAAGGCTGGTCCATATGTCCCTCCTGGTAATAGAGTGTCTAGTAACATTATATCATGCATTTAGGATATCATGCAAAAAATGATGAAGAGGGTTAATGCAACTAATGAGAACTTGAAAGAGATGCAAAATGACTTGTCTGGAATTGGTCAAAAAGTTGATACCCATACAGTGTCAATCAAGCAACTTGAGCAGCAATTTAGTCAGTTGTCCACCATTGTGAATCCACGTCACCTTGGAACACTTTCTAGCAACACCATCAACAATCTGAAAAATGATGGGCTTGTATGGCAGTCACCACTCGCGGAAGAAAGAAGACCATTGACCCCCCATGTCGTGTGACGTTGAAAAAGTGATAGAGAAGAATAAGGATGAGATCGAGGTTACTAAAATTCCAAAAGATGATACTGAAAAGGAAGCTGAGGTGACCCAAAAGGCTGTTGCCATGCCTTGACCTCAACCTCCATTCCCATAGAGACTGGTGAAAAAGACTGAAAAGGTTAAATACCACAGGTTCATAGCTATGTTGAAGCAACTATCCATAAATGTCCCGTTGATAGAAGCTCTGGAACAAATGTCTGGTATGCTAAATTCATGAAAGACTAGGTGACCAAGAAGAGAGAGTTGGTAGTTTTGAGAATGAAGAGAGGTTGCAACACTGTAGTGCCATTGCTACTATGTCACTTGTGCAAAAGAAAGAGGATCCTAGAGCTTTCACTATTCCTTGTACCATTGGGATGTTACACTTTACAAAAGCTTTGTGCGACTTAGGTGCCAACATTAATTTGATGCCATTATCCATCTACAAAAAGTTGGGTCTAGGGGTTCCAAAACCGACTGCGATGCATCTACTGTGAAGAAGCCCATTTGTGTTCTCCAAGATGTCCTTATAAAAGTGAAGTCGTTTATCTTTCCGATAGATTTTGTGATACTTAATTGTGAGGTTGACTTTGAGGTTCCATCATCTTAGGGAGACCATTTCTTGCTACTGGGCGTGCCTTAGTCGATATGGAGAGAGGGCAGATGAAGTTCTGACTGAATAATGAGGAGGTAGCTTTTAATAACTGTAGGTCTATGAAGCAGGAAAGTGGTCTTAAGTCAATATCAATGGTGAATCACATTGTTGAGCGAGGTTCTGAAGTGTTTATTGAAGAGAGCTGAGGTGTTAAGGCACTAGCAGCGGTAATGATGAATTTTGACAGTGATGGTATTGAATACTACGATGAGATAGTTACCGCACTTGATAGGTTCGAATTCCTTTCCAAACAAAAGAGATTGGAGTTAGATATGAAGAACCGAGACTCCCCACCTGCAAAACCGTCTATAGAAGAGCCTCCAAAACTGGAATTGAAGGCTCTACCATCCCACTTGAGGTATGTATTCTTGGGGAAAGATAGTACTTTACCGGTAATCATTGCTACGTATTTGAGTGAGGAGTAAGCAGAGGCATTGGTATCTTTATTAAAGAGGTTTAAGAGGGATAATGATTGGATTATTGCGAACATTATTGGGATTCCACCGGGCATTTGTTCTCATAAAATTGAACTCATACTGGACAGTAAGCCTAGTATAGAGCACCAAAGGAGACTTAATCCCCCTATGCAAGAGGTTGTAGAAAAAAGATCATTAAGTGGTTGGATGCTGGAGTCATATATCCCATCGCTGATAGTCATTGGGTTTGTCCTGTTCAGTGTGTGCCCGAAAAAGAGGGAATCACTGTGGTTCCAAATGCTAAAAATGAGCTTGTTCCAATGAGGCTGGTGACTGGTTAGAGAGTGTGTATGGACTATCGCAAGCTAAATGCATGGACAGAGAAAGACCATTTCCCTATGTCGTTCATGGATAATTTGGATTATCTCGCTGGTATGGCATGGTATTGTTTTCTAGATAGGTATTCGAGCTACAATCAAATCTCAATAGCTCCAGAAGACCAGGGGAAGACCACTTTCACTTGTCCTTATGGGACTTTCACCTTCAAAAGGATGCCATTTGGGTTATGTAATGATCTGATGACCTTCCAACGTTGTATGATGTCAATACTTTCAGATATGGTGGATGACACGATTGAGGTATTTATGGATGATTTCTCTGTGGTAAGTGACTCGTTTGATTGTTGTTTGATGTATCTGGCCGAGGTACTAAAAAGATGCGAAGAGTGAAATCTTGTGCTTAATTGGGAAAGATGTCACTTTATGGTGAAATAGGGGATAGTTTTGGGTCATCAAATTTCGCAGAAATGTATTGAGGTTGATAGACCCAAAGTTGAGGTAGTAGAGAAGCTTCCAACATCCATCTCAGTGAAAGGTGTTCGGATTTTTCTTTGCCATGCAGGTTTCTACCGGAGGTTCATAAAAGGTTTCTAAAAAATTGCACACCCATTGTGCAAGCTACTCGAAAAGGAGTGTAAGTCTGACTTTCATGATGCTTGTTTGAGAGCATTTGGAGGGTTGAAAGCCAAGTTAACCTCCGCACCTATTATTATTTCACTGGATTGGGGACAACCATTTGAAGTTGTGTATGATGCGAGTGGGGTGACGCTTGGGTAGTATTTAGACAGAGGCAAGAGAAGATTCTTCATCCAATCTACTATGCCAACAAGGCTCTAAATGTTGCACAAAAGAACTATACTTTGACTGAACATGAACTCCTTGTTGTGGCTTTCGCATTCATGAAATTTAGGTCCTGCTTGCTTGGTTCTAAGGTCATAGTGCATACTGACCATTCTGCATTTAAGGTATTTGATAGCGAAAAAGGATGCAAAACCAAGGTTGATTAGATGGGTACTTTTGTTGCAAGAGTTCGAGTTGAGGTAATGGATATAAAGGGGACATAAAACCAAGTTGCTGATCATTTATCCAGATTAGAGGAGGAATCTATGATCAAGTTTGAGGATGGTGTTGAGATTAATGATGTGTTCCCAATGGAACAAGTATTTGCTGCTTCTTATTATCTTATCCCTTGGTTCACAGATTTTGCTGATTACTTGGCAAGTTATCTATCTCCGTCGGATTTGTCTTTCCACTAAAGAAAAAATTTCATGTCTGATGTGAAAAAATTCCTTTGGGATGAGCCTTACTTGTTTCATATTTGTGCTGATAGAATAATTGGTCGCTGTGTGCCTGAGGTTGAGATGATGAGTATTCTAGAGGTGTGTCATTCATCGCCTGTTGGTGGGCACCATAGTGGTATCCGAACTGCTCATAATTTTTTTTCCAGTGTGGGTATTACCAACCTACAATCCAGCAAGATGCTCGTGATTTTGCCAAGTCTTGTGACAGTTGCCAAAGAGAAGGAGGAATTTCAAATAAGCAAGAGCTACCTATGAACCCGATATTTGTGATCGAGTTATTCAATGTCTGGGGTCTTGACTTCATAGGTCCGTTTGTAAGTGCACATGGTATGAAGTATATTATTGTTGCAGTTGACTATGTATCGAAATGGGTGGAAGCAATTGCGCTTTCAAACAATGAGTGGAAGAGTATCACCTCATTCTTGAAAAATAGTATCTTCTCCAGATTTAGTATACCTAGGGCAATTATCAGCAATGAAGGTTCTCACTTTTGTAACAAGTTGTTCAAGGCGTTGCTAGAAAAATATGGTGTTCGTCACAATGTAGCCACTCCTTATCATCCGCAGTCTAGTGGGCAAGTTGAGGTGTCAAATAGAGAGATAAAGAAAATCCTTGCAAAGACAGTGAGAGCCAACATAACTGATTGGTAAAGAAGGCTTGATTATGCTCTATGAGCCTATCGCACCACATTCAAGACTCTCATTGGTATGTCCCCCTACAAACTTTTATATAGGAAGTCATGTCATTTACCTGCAGAGCTAGAGTATAAAGCAATATGGGCGCTAAAGAAGTTGAATTTCGATTGGGGCGCCACATCCAGTCAAAGACTAAATGACTTGAATGAGCTTGCTGAGTTTTGCCTAAAAGCATATGAAATTTCAGGCTTGTAAATGGAAAATATGAAGAAGTACCATGATCGAAAAATTGAAAAGCCTGAATTTGTCACCGGTGATTTGGTGCTCTTATTCAATTCAAGGTTAAGTTTGTTTCCTGGCAAGCTCAACTCCAAGTGGACCAGGCCATTCAGAATAACTCAAGTGTTTCCACATGGAGTGGTTGAGCTCGAGAGCAAGGAAGGGATGAGGTTTAAGGTGAACAGACAGAGGATAAACGCCTACTTGGGGAAATCTGAGAGTGTACAAGAAGTGATAGAGGCTTATTATCTTGATAAGTATGAGTCATCAAGGTGTCTGCGTCGTGCTGCGATGTTAAATCAAAGCGCTGCTTGGGAGGCAACCCAAGATGTACATTTTTATTTTTTACCTCTTTAGATAGGTGTTTATATTGCTGTTTAGTGTTGGCTAGATATAGAATAGGGTCCGTGTCTAAAAAGTGTCCAGAAAATGTAAAAAGAAACTCGTAATGGTTGCTATGTGTGTGGGGATGAAAAGGCAAAATCTGTAGAAAAATAAGTTATGCAGTGGTCTACAGGTCCCATGGACGGTTCGTTGGTCGATCCACGGATAGTGGATGGCATCCGTAGATCCAAGGTAAGTTCCCAATTTTTTCTAAGTGTCAAGGTGACATACGGACCCGATCGACGGACCGTAGGTCAGCCCACAGACCATCAACGGGTCTCGTGGGTCCGAGTTAGGGTTTTTGCCTGACCCGACCCAGACCCCAAATAAATAAAATCCTTTAGTTTAAATTCATTCCCACGTCCATTGCCCCCCTTCCCCGAACTGTTTTTAACATTCCAATTACTCGATATTCATCCATAAATAAACCCCCAATCACTCCCTAACTGTTTCAATTCAATTTCCAATCCCATATCTTCCATTGTCTCTTCCAAATCCCTCAATTTCCACCAAAGAATTAAAGGTTCGGGGTTCAGTGTCAAAGGCTAGATGAGGTACAAGGTTGTCATTGCATTAACACAGTCCCCAACTTCGATTTACTTGTAAGGTAAGCGATTTCAACATAACTATGAACCTGTCATTGTTTGTCATTTGAAATCACGAAGTTGAACTTGACCTTGGGTGCAAATTACTTGGGTAATATCTGATAAATTAAGTCTAACTTCATCTTTGGAACGACAGTGTGTGAGTGTGTTGTAGAGTTAAATCTATTTAAAGGGTTTATAGGTCTAATTGGAAGTTTTGACTTAGGGTTGTTCAACGTTTGTGTCTTAATGTGAAAGAAATTGCATGATCACAACCCTAAATATGATGAATTACCGATAAAAGATGTTGAAATGCATGTTTAGACTTAGTTTGATATGTTGATTGTTGAAATTTTGCATTGACTATGAGTTGAAGTGTTAGGCTTGGCACAGAACAGATCTACGAACACCACCCACGGGTAGTACGTCAACCTACAGACCGTAGGTCGGGGTTCGTAGATCAGTAGAGCACAAAAATTAGGCTATGTCAGAAACTACAGTGTGGACTATTGTCCGTTGTTTGATCAATAGACCATTCTGCACAACTTCGGTTCCCTATCTGAAACCCAAAAATTACATCACCTGACCTACGGAGGGGGACCCACAGGCCGTCGTTCCATCGACGAATCGTAGGTACCCAATATGGGTCACAATTCCAGATACTACCTGTAATTTTTTTTATTTGTTGTCTAAGTTTAAAAGGTGTTCTAAAATTCTTTTCTGGGTCTTGTTGCCTTCTTTAAGTACTAATATGTCTTACACAGGTACCGTGGCCATTAACCAAGCACCGGTGTATGCCAAGAAGGGATATTCAATGTATGTCGCCCTGTCCTGACGACTACTAGTTGAAGCTAGCGACGAGGAGTATGTCCCACCTACCACATGGAGCTCCCCCACCGTCCACCAAACTACTAGGAACAAAGCCCAACAGGTCCTATCATCGAGTCACGAGGTCGAGGTCACCGCCCCCCATTTTGAGGACGGGGCTTCAATGGCAAGAAAGTCGCAGTTCAGCTCTGAGTCACATTTCAAATCCTATTCCAATGGTTCTTTCACCTCTTCTTTGTAGGACGATAGCACGGGGTATGCCCAGGACCCCTTAGAGTTTCACTGGTTCCTAGCGCCACAAAACTAAACAAGTCATGCATTTTAGGACAATACTAACAATATGAAAATGGCACCATGTTGAATGAACACTGGAAGATTACCAAGACCGTTACTGAGGAGCGCAGGGTTCTTACAGATAGCCTCCACACCGTGCCCATTATTGAGGAGGTATTTCGGAGGGACAAATGTGAGGGGATAGCATGGGGCCCTGGGAATTCCAGTGAGGAGATGACTCGGGAGTTTTATGCTTCCTACGCCACCACGGTCCGCAATGCCATACCCAAGAGGGCTAAGCCATTGGCCCAACCTCCACTTCAATCCACATTGGTGTGGAATTTCTCGGTTGACATCTCAGAGGCCACCATTCGCCATTTCATTTACGGCCCAACCCATACTCTGCCATTTAATACAACAAAGTATGACTATAGGATGGGGATCATATAGAGTGAGGCATTTCAGAGGGATGTCGAGCAGAGGGAGACGCTTCTGAGGTGGTAGGACCGACACATAGGTGAGGAGGGATAGGGTATCAAATGTGTGAGGTATAGGACATTGCCTATTAGAAAAGTGACTCTGAGCTTCGCAATGAAGTTTTTTTGGCTAGTGGTTTGTACTAGACAGTCCCATACTCAGGCAGACAATATTGTCACTTGGGACCGAGCCATGATGATAGCAGCTCTTATGGCGGGTTTGGAGCTTGATTTCTCCTGCATCCTGATCGCCTAGATCCACAAGAGGGCCTTTCGGACCACCATGACTCTGCCATTCACATGTCTGATATTCCATATCTGCAGGGAGGCTTCAGTGCCTATTTGGCATATTGACAGATAGCTCAAGGTGACCAAGACAGTGAACATCGACCTTATTTGGGATGACACCAATCTTGCTGCACCATAGAGGGAGCCACATGTTGAGGTACCTACCTTGAGTGCAAATCTTGCTACTGATGTAGAGCACATCCAGGCTGATGACACTACTATTCCATCCCCTACTGTAGAAGCCCAGACTCCACCTTCTACGACCACTAGTTAGTCCCCAAGCTCATCCCGAGCCACTCCATCTTCAAGGTCCACTGTTGTTTCTCTGGCCTGAGTCCAGAGTTGGAGATCTAGATGGCCACTTTGCTGCAACATATGAAGCCGTGGATTCAACATTCTATTGTGGATTCTGAGGTAAGAATGGAGCAAATAATGGATCAGAAGATTCAGGCTGTTCATAAACGCCTGGATGCTTTCGAGTTGAGAGTCTTGGAGAGGCCTGCCCCTATCATAGATGTGACCACTTTCCAAATGGAGTTGGCTAGCCTCCGTGCTGATGCTGATGTTTCCTAGCCCCTTCTGATATTGCACCAGAGGTTTCTCCTGCGGCAGAAGAGGATGAAATGGTGATGACTGACCTATTTGAAGATGATATGCCACCACCAGACTCTTCCTGTGCTCCTTGGAAGTGCCATCGCTCCAAACCACACTTTTGATGCTGATGAGGCTCAAAGATTGAAGAATAAAGAGCGGAAGTAGTTCGAGGTGGCCTAGAGGGAGTCCATTCTTGATGAGGAGATGAGGTAGCAGTGGGCCTGTGAGATAGATGTTGGCCCTTCAGTTTTGAGGAGCACTACAAATAATGTTCCCATTGTTGGCTAGGGCGCTACTGATGGTATCCCTAGTGTTGATCCAGTGGGTTCCGGGAAACCGGACACCCACCAACTTCTTGATGGGTCTTTGTTGCATTTCCGCCATAGGTTTGCTTCACCCTATCCTTTATTTCTGTTTTTGTGCATTAAGGGAAATTGCACCTTATTTTTTTGGGGGTGGGGTTAATGGATTGTGATTGATAAGGTGAAGTCTGAGTAACCCAACTCATAATCCTCCTTTGGGGTTTTCTTTCCTGTGTTCTCTTTCCCCAAGGGACTGTTTACTTTTACGTTGAACCGGCATGTTTAGGATTTTATATGTAGAAGTAAGTAGAAGAATCAAAGAATGATGACATAAAAAGATTAAAATTGATACATGTCCAATATTTGTGAAATGTGTTAGATCTATAGGCTAAATGAGTTGTATGTGTTGGATCTTTATATGACATGACAATGAACCGGTATGATAGCATGAATTAAGTGAAAACTTGAATTGGGTAATTCAATAATCTGATAATGAAACAATGTGCCAAGTGTGTGCGAGAAAATTTTGAAGGTTCATGCAGTATGTGCCAATCTAGAACTTGCTCAATGGTCCTGCTAAGATAATCTAGGCTAAAAGTTGGGAAATGATCATAGGCCCTTGTTCAAACAAGTCCACTTAAGCCTAAAAGTCAGCCAAAAGAAATAAATTGTCCCTCTGATCCAAATGTTTGAGCCTAACGAATACCATTTTTTTCAATACACCTAATTCACCTTCACTTAAACGATTATCTTGGCCCAGGTCCCTCCATGGACATGTGCATCTCGACTTAGGAAAAAATTCTAAGTTGTGGTGGCTAATTTAAAAAGTTACCTTAATCTTGGCCCTGGTCCAACATCAGATATTGTGCACCTCAACTCTTACAAAATACGTAAGTTGAGGGTGGCTATGAAAAAGGAAACAGAAAGAAAAAGGGTATGAAAAGAGTTTTGTGTAGAAGAAAGAAAGAAAAGAAAAGAAAAAGATGTGATTTGAGCCAAAAGAAAAAAAAAGAGGAATGACAAAAATGCTGAAAAGCAAAGAAAGATGAAGTCAAAGAAAAAAGAAGAAATTGCAGAGCAATAAAGTCAAAAGTCACATATGTGTTGAAGAGAGTCAAAGGAAAGAGCAGAAAATAAAAAAAAAGTCAAGAATTGGTTGAGAAAAGAGCTAAAAAGCAAATGTAATGTCAATGAGGGTAGAACAGTTACTAAAAAGTACCCAAATGTACCCTACCTGATCCTGAGCCTACGTTTCAAGCTAAGAAAGTCCTATAGTGATCCCAATGACTAGTTTGGAGCGTCCATGCAGTGAAATTTAGGGCAAGCCTATGGTATTGAGCACTAACTGTACTTGAAGTAACTTCTGAGCGTGAGTGTTTAGTGAATCATGAAACTTGAAATTCATATCTATTGTGTGAAAAAGGATTTCATTTGAAGTAAGGGCACTATTTACATTGTTGGAGAGTTGGTATCTTGGTGATCGTGAAAAATGTATGTTCTGGTGTCTATTGGTCGATCTATGTCATGTTTTGATCTGCATGAATTAGCTTGTTGAGTCTAGATGAGAAGATTTGCACTAAGTGATGGAATTAATTGAGAAAGTAATGTGATTGCTTGAGTTGGTATGTTTGCTTCTACATAAGTGTCGTTTAGAGTTTTAATGTGTCGGTTGAGGACAAACAATAGGCTTAAGTTTAAGGTGTTGATATAACATGAGTTTACTATATTTTTTATGCATTTCACTTAAATTTTGTGTATGTCTTGGGCTAGTTTGTTATTAGAAATAATGCTTTGTGTGTAATTCTTAAGGCAAATAGGCTTGGATTCGGTTGATGAAGATGCAAGCTGAAAATTGCAGAAGTAGCTAATGTCGGATCCAACCACAGACCATAGGTCCAGTGATAGGCCGTGGATGGGAAGTCGTAGGTCCTGGTCTAGAAGTTGAGTTTCAGTACTCAAACCACCGACTGACAGGATGGACCGTAGGTTGGCAGGCGTTGGTGGAAGATCAGGGAAGTCTGACCAAGTGCGGAACCACCAAGGCATCGACGGACCGTAGATCGACCTATGGTTCATCCTGCACATCCTTCGTTGGGGATCAGAAAGTTGAAAGTTCCTGTACCTGATTATTTTTCCAAGTGTTGGTTCACGGAGGGTGACCTACGGACTGTAGGTCAACCAATGGTCCGTAGGTCGAGGCGTCCAATCAAACCGCGTCTTAGCAGTTTATTTCCTTATTTTGTTTCCTATTTAATGTAGGATTTTTTTTTCTATAAATAGGAAATATGAATGTAATCCTCATTTTTAGGGGTTAGACATTATTGTAAACTTCTACTTTTTGAATTTTGGGAATTAATTTTCAATCTCTTGGCAATTAAATTTCCAAATTTCGTTTTATACAGTTTTCACTTTGAAATTCAATTAAAGATTTTGGGTTTCATCTATTCTAACTGTATGTTCATGAATTATTTCAATTTGATTATGAATTTTGAACTCTCAAGCAAGAGTAGCTAGATCCACAACTAAGGTTGTGGGAGCCATGATCAATTAACAATGTATGAATAATAATTAACTGATTCATGAATAGTGTTATGCATGAATTGTTAATCCTTTTGTTTAAAAGTCTTTCTATCGATGTGCAATGTTAGAACTCACCTCATTCCTACTTGCCGGACCAAGGAGGTAACAAATGAGAAAAGGATTAATCAACAGAGTTTTAGTGGATGCTATCTAATAGTTTGATGTCAATTGGAATGAGATTGAAAACTAAACTACATTGATATGATGACTAATCTAGGGCAAAGGTAAGGTTTAGTAAAGCATACACCCATAGACAGACCAAGTTGCATGGTGAAATTCCCTACTTGGAGGATCAATCACTTAGGGATACCTAACTTACCAACTCTGCATGTCCAACACTAGGAAATGATTACTAGTATTAGGATTACTGCCTTAAGAGCTTGTGGGGAACACATATACCCTAGTTTTCATCTTATATTGATAAAATCAAAGTTTGAATCTTGTTGGTTGTTACTTAATCAACAATCTGTTAAGTTAGTTATAAAATCTCCCCTATTTACTTTCAATGGATATAATTTGACTAAACATATATACTTGTTAGATAAGTTTATGTCTAGACCATATTCTTCGTGGGATCGACCCCAACATACAAGTTGAGTTCTTTATTTGACAACAATCGCTTATACTTCTTTAGGGAGGTGTAATTTAAGCGTATCAATATCTCCCAAAGTGACAGTGTGCAAGGCAAATATTTAATGTGTGAATGGTGAACTAAAGTGGTATTCAACAATTCGCCAAACATGAAAGGTAGACTCGATCGAGTTCGCCAACTAAGGTTTAAACAACTTAACCCTAGAGCATCACAAGGGGAGTTAAGGAGTGAAGGGCGATTCGTCGAGTGAGTTTGGCGAGCTTCACTAATGTCGTCGAGTTGGTTACAAAGTGAATTTTGGACCAAATTTTGGGAAATTATAAATAGGCCAATTGACATAATTTTTTAGGGAATTCGATTAGAGAGTTTGAAAAATAAGTTCAAGTGAGAGAGTTTTGAAGAACACTTTAATTTTTAAAACACTTTTTCTAGTCATCCTGGGGTTTTATAATTTGAATCTTGATTTGATAGATTGAAGTTAAATCCAAAGTGGGTTTACTCTTTACTCTTAATTGCTTGATTTCAAGTTACCCATGGTTGCTTTCATGAAAGGTATATTTTCTTTACTTTTTGTGATAGGTTGCTAAAATCTCAATATCTAGGGGGTGCTCAAATAGGGTTGGATATTGATTTAGCAACCTAATGATGTTATTGATAAGTTGGGGAGGATACGGATGAGGAGATTGAGCAGGATGAGTTCTTGTAAGTGCTAGAGAAGATGATTGTTGCGACATTGACATATTGTTAGGTATAGAAGAGATCATAGTACATGCCTCATTAGAGAGATCTCATCTGGATACGTCTGAAGTCGACACTAGTGGAGTTTCTTTAGACTCTACAATGCCTTTATAGATGTGTGATACTAGCCCACCTCTCAAGACGTATTTTAGAAGAAAATATTGATAAAATAATAAATAGTTGAATTCTGGAGAAACAACTGCTACAACAATTGTCTAGCAGTTGTTATTCCTAGTTTATAGTTTATAGTGTCAGTCTTATCCTTTTATGTTCTCTATATATATGTAATCAGGATTAGTTATTGGTATTATGTAATTAAGAATCAAAACTACTATTTTTTGGAGTCTTGTCCTGTCCATACAAACAGCTTTATCTTTATAGTTGTGTTTAAGATACTTGCACAAACTATTTACAGTAAATCTACTTGCTTTGTTCTATTTTGTTGGATCTCTACTTCTGGTTACTAACAGTTTTGGTATCATAGTAGATCGATCTAGCATGGTCTATACCAGATTATCTAATTCCCGAGAAGGCGTTCCCAATGTTGAATCTCTTTCCCAACAATTATCTGGCATAGCGTCAAAGTTAAATACAATTGACTCCTTGGCAACAGATGTTGCAACATTGAAGGCCCAGACTAGTTGCACTTAAGAAGAAGAATCTAGTCACATAAACAATAATAAAGGAAAGTCTGTTTGGCAATGAGGAAGAAGAAATTGGTAGTCCATCTTGGTTAAAAAATCTCCCCGAAAGCCATACACAAAGATGGAATTACCCATATTTGAAGGAGGCGATCCTAGAGAATGAGTTTTGAAAACAGAAAAATATTTCTGCTACTATCAAACTCAAGAGGAACATAGAGTTGACATCGCGGTGATGTATTTAGAAGGGGATGCTCTGGATCTCTTCTCTGGATAAATCATGAGCGAACTTTGCTTTATTGGGAAGAACTTGTTAAAGCATTGCAGGAAAATTATGGTCCTACAGGGTTTCAAAATCCTGACGAGATCCTTTGTAACATTCAGCAAATAGGTTCCGTATAGCAGTATCGTCAAGAATTTGCAAAGAGTTCATCTAGGGTACAAATTGGCCAGATCACTGTCTCTTGGGGGTGTTCCTGAATGGGTTGAAAGAGGAATTTAAATCTGATGTTAGGATTAACAAATCTAGAATAGTTTACAGGGCTATGAGTTTGGCACTTGAATTTGAAAATAAATTTGGCACAACTTGCAGCAATAGAGTGCCTAATTGGACCCCAAACTATAGACGCACGGTACAAAATCCATTGAATTCTTTTAGAAACACCCAAAACAATTCTTCATCTGCAAATCACAATTTATGTAGCAGTGTTTAATCCAACCCAACTGCTTCACAACCTCTTCAAACACGAACATGGCATACCGAGAGGAGAAATCTTATGGAACAAGGACTTTGCTTTCGTTGCCATGAGAAATTTGCACCCGGTCATAGATGCAAATCTGCAAAATTATCTCTCATGGAGATTACTGGAGAAGGTCAATTGGAAGAGGTTGACGAGGTCAATGCAGTAATTGGTGATAACCCTCAAGAAAATGACCTTGCTGAAATTTCCTTCCATGCCATTTTAGGACAATCAGTGGGTGCTAGAATGAAGCTTCAGGGTGAGATCAATGGTAAAAAGTTTTAATACTTGTGGATAGTGGTTCCACACATAATTTTGTGATTGATTCCATTGTGGAGGAGCATAATATACTAGTAGAAATGGTTCCAACATTCGGTGTGCAAATAGGGAATGGGGATATCATACGCTGCAATAAAGTTTGTCGGAATCTTCAAATTCAATTGCCTAGCTCTACTATCACTCAGGATTACTACCCTTCTGCAATTGGAGGGGCTGATGTGGTTTTTGGTATCAAATGGTTTGCTTCTCTCAATAAGATTCAAGCTAATTGGATGGATATGTTCATAATTTTCAATTGGCAAGGGAAGCGTTACAAATTACAAGGCGTGAGATCGACATATTCAGCCACAGCTTATCTCCAATCTTTTAATATGGTATCAGAGGTTCCTGGTGATGCAATCCAAACCCTTTTACATGAATTCCAGTTTGTGTTTTCTGAACCAACATCTCTTGCACCATTTAGAGCACAGTCTCATGCTATTCCTCTGTTACCAAATTCCAAACCTCCAAAAATTAGACCTTATCGTTACCCACATGGTCAAAAAACTGAAATTGAGAACCAAGTTGCAGCTTTATTAGAATCTTGCTTCATTCGCCCTAGTTTAAGTCCCTTTGCTAGTCTAGTTCTGCTATTTAAAAAGAAAGATAACTCTTGGCGGTTTTGTGTGGATTACCATAGCCTAAACAAAATCACTGTCCTGGACAAATATCCAATTCCAAATATCGATGAGTTGTTAGATAAATTACATGGGGCCACAATTTTTTCTAAAATTGATCTTTGTTCTGGATAGCATCAAATTCGTGTCCAGCCTGCTGATGTCTATGAATATGCCTTTCGCACTCATTAAGGCCATTATGAGTTTCTCGTAATGCCTTTTGGACTCACCAATGTACCATCCACATTTCAAGGTGCCATGAATGATTTTTTCAGGCCATACCTTCGAAAATCTGTCCTAGTGTTCTTTGATGATATTCTAATTTATAGTCCTGACCCTCAAACACACCAACAACACCTTCAAATAGTCCTCCATCTTCTTTCTGTCAATTCCATTTTTGCTAATCCAAAGAAATGTTTATTTGGTCAACAACAAGTTGGTTTTTTGGGTCATGTGATTTCTCAAGTTGGAGTAGCCGTGGATTCAAAAAAATATCTGCGGTGTTGGAATGGCCCGTTCCAAAGAATGTCAAGGAACTTCATGGTTTCTTAGGTCTCACAGGTTATTACAGGCACTTTGTTAAGAACTATGGGATCATTGCTCATCCTTTAACATAATTGACCAAGAAAGATGCTTTTACCTCGTATGGAAAAGTAGAGCCGGTTTTCCAAAATCTTAAGAGGATCTTGACATCAGTACTAGTGCTTCGTCTTCAATATTTTACTCAACAGTTTATAGCTGAGTGTAATGCTTCATCTGATGGAGTTGGGGCTATTTTACTGCAACACTATCATCTAGTAGCCTATTTCAGAAGTGAAAACAAAGGAACTTATGCCTTATCTCGTCTCCCTCAACTTGCTAATTTTTAATCTTTGGTGATGCCTATTCCATTAGATTTCAGTGAATTGGCAGAAGCAATTGAAGATGATTCATATATTAAGCAGATTCGAGATCAACTCTCTTATGATTCGTCGATTCATCCTGATTTCTCATTGTCTGCTAACCATCTTTATTACAAATATAGGCTGGTTATTCCTGATTATCCTGAACTCAAAGTCAAGATTTTAGCAGAGTCACATGATTCTCAAATAGGAGGGCACGGAGGTTACTTGAAAACTCTCAAAAGGGTATCTGCAAATTTTTTCTGGCCTTGTTTGAAGCATGATGTTAAGTCCTTTGTCCAGAATTGTTTGATATGCTAGCAACATAAATATGAAACATTAGCTCCAGCTAGTCTCTTACAACCTTTACCCATTCCTAACAGAGTTTGGGAAGATATCTCCCTTGATTTCATTGTTGGGCTTCCTCCTTCTAATGGCTTTGATACTAGTGGTGGATGACAGGTTTAGCAAATACAGCCATTTTCTTTCTTTATCTCATCCCTTTACTGCTAAAATAGTGGTTGTGGTTTTCTATAGGGAAATTGTCAGGTTGCATGGTTTACCGCGCTTCATTCTTTTAGATCGTGATGTTGTCTTCACAAGTGCTTTTTGGCAGGAACTTTTTCGCCTTAGTCGCACTCGTCTCCGTATGGGTACTTCTTATCATCCCCAATCTGATTGTGAAATGGAGGTGGTCAATCACTGCCTTGAAACTTACTTACATTGTTTTACTAATTACAAGCCCAAATCATGGCTTTAATATCTATCTTGGGCTGAATATTCTCTCAACAGTAGATACCATTCTTCAGCCAATATGACTCCTTTTAAGATTGTGTATGGGAGAGAACCACCACTCTTGCATCCCTTTGTTCATAGAGAAACTAAAATTGCTAAACTTGAACAACAACTTGTGGAACGAGATCAAATGTTAGAGGTACTACATTCCAATCTCATGAAGGCTCAATCCAGAATGAAGTCTTAAGCTGATTCCAAGCGACGTGACTTTTCTTTTAATGTGGCTGATGTTGTTTTTCTTCATTTGCGACCTTATCGATAGAACAGTTTAGCCAAACATCTTAATGAGAAGCTTTCACCTTGATATTTTGGCCAATACAAAATTGTTCGTAGAGTTGGTCCCATTTCTTATGAATTGTAGCTTTCTGAAACATCTAAGGTACATCATTGTTCATGTCTCGCTGCTTCGTCCTGGTCGTGGTTGTTCTGATATTGCTTCCCCTCCACCCTTACCACTATCGGGTGAATTAGAATTTATGGTGGAACCTAAAAAAGTTTTATCGCATCGTTATTTGAAAGTGTCAGGAGCGCCAACTTTGGAATTACATATTTAATGGCGTCATCGTCCTGTTGAAGAGGCTAGTTGGGAAGACTATGACTTCCCTGCTATTCAATTTCCTCTATTCTGCCTTGAGGACAAGGCCTCTTTTCAAGGGGGATGCACTGATACCAACCCACCTCTCAAGACGTATTTTAGAACAAAATATCGACAAAAGAATAAAGAGTTGAATTTTGGACATACAATTGCTACAACACTTGTCTAGCAGTTATTATTCCTAGTTTGTAGTTTATAGTGTCAGTCTTATCCTTTTATATTCTCTATATATATGTAATCAAGATTAGTTATTGGTATTATGTAATTAAGAATCAAAACTACTATTTTCTGGAGTCTTGTCCTCTCCATACTAACAACTTTATCTGTATAGTTGTGTTTAAGATACTTGTACAAACTATTTACAGTAAATCTAGTTGCTTTGTTCTATTTTGTTGGATCTCTACTTCTGGTAACTATCAATGTGCCAGGCAGTGATGCCCGGGTTGATATGACCATGCTTACTCCTGTTCCTATTTTACTATGCACTAATGCCCGAGATGATACGAACCCTTCTGAGCCCCAAGATCAGAGCAATTCACAAGGATAGAATGTCAAGGGGATCTTTAAATCACTTTCCTCCTGTACTTACTTTTTATAGCATTGAGGACAGTGCTATTTTGTTTCGGTGGGTGAAGACACTTATGCCTATATTCTCTCTTTTGATTTTATTATTATTTTGAGTGTTTTTGAGACATTTTTATTATTTTGATATTTTCAATTTTATTATGATAATTGATGGTTTGATTCATTTTGTCACTCTCTAATTATTGCCCCGTGATTTTGGAAATTTTTTAAATTCTTGAGTTTTCATACTTGAAGTTTGAGGATCGATTTTGTTCAATATCTATGTCTTGGATAGTACTTATGATGCAAAATTTATTTTTCTGTTAATGTTGCAAGAAAAAATAGGTATTGCTTAATTTTTGTAATCTTTTTTATTCTTGTGTTGACTAGCTGCATATTGATATGAATCTTGCAATGAACATCACACATAAGCATTTTCTTTTTGTAGATCTGTGCTAAATGATTGTGTTTTAAGTGACATCTGTGGTGAGGCCCTACTTGAATGTATGCATGTTGAATCCTAGATTTTGCCTTGTTAGTGTGATTATCTAGCTTTGGTGATCGCAAGAAATTATTTTGGAGACAAATTTTGAGAGGAAACCAAAAGTTCATACCTTTTACTACTAACTTGTGAGAGTTTGAAACCATCTTGGCATCATTTGAGCCTAAACCATTTGTTGTCAACGTTGTTGAAACCTCTTCAACTAAATTTTCCCTAACTTCACACCATAAATTCTTTTCTAAGCATTGGTTAGTTTGAATAGCCAACTTAGGCCAAAATCCTAAGTTGGGGGAGGAAATAAAGCGAAGTGAAAGGTAAAGAAAGAAAAACTGATACTCATCTTTGAAATTTGTTGCAGAAAGAATGAACCCTTCCTAATAAAGAAAAGACAAAAGAAGAGAATGAACAAAATTTTGAAAGTTAAAATGAAAAATGAACTGTGATGAAATAAAAATGGTTTCTAATAAATTGAATGAAAATTAAGGTTTGAGTCTCCATGTGAAAAAAATGAACGGAACTTGAGAAGAGGTGAAGATGAGTACAACAATTCTTTAAAAAGGTGAAGTTAGTGAGAAAAATTGACCATACCTTTATCCTCAACCACATTATAATCCTAAAAATACCTTTCTCATCCTGCATGAACTAGGTTGTGTGATTATCGGAAAATATGGGCAAACCTATGGGATGAGGCATATGTGTATTTCTCTTTTAGACATTTAGAGTTGTATTGATTCCTGAATTCTTTATTGATTTTCTTTGTGAGAGTATGTAATTGTTCTTGATGTGAGTGCACTTGAATGCATTGTTGAAACATGGTTTTGCATTAGAAACTAAAGCACTAGTGAGCTTGAGCTTGGATTGATACCGACGAGTTATCATTTAAAGCTTTTTGAGCATGATTAAGTGTTGCATATACTTAATAGTGATCTTGTGGTCGAACTTGCATGTAACTCCCATTGAGAACTGTTGTAGAAACTCTTGTTGAACTAATTGTGTTCTTGATTTACTTGTGGACAAATAAAAGTTTTAGTATGGGGTGTTGATGAGTAGTAGATTTAAACTCATTTGAGGCCTTTTTGGTTCAATAGTAAGTGTCTTCAATACCTAATTATCCCCTATTTTCGATGATTTAAAGTTGTGAAGGCTAAAGGACAAGGCAAAAATCAATACATAAAAAAGAGGGAAAAAACATTAAAAGGAGCATAAACACTTAACTAGTCGTCACCTAACAAAAATGGTGGATCTCCCAAGTGGCTTGACCTTGCCCAATGTGACAATGCTCACAATTGAACCTATTCAAGGATGATTGGCGGACTAAAAAATGAAACGACTACTCGCCGAAGTTGAAAGGGTGAATTAGAAAACCATCACCAGAGGTAACGGAACATTGAGGTATAGTGAAGGCTTAAAAATTGAACAAATGTGGTAATCAGTGATACGCCGAATGTGAAAGACAGACTCGATAGAGCCTGCCAACTAAGGTTCATAAACCGAAAACCTAAAGCAAACAAAGGGGGATCTGAGGAACAAATGAACATACACCAAACATGTTTGGTGAGCCCAGCTAATGTCGCCGAGTTGGTCACACATTGAATTTTGGAGCAAATTTTGGGAAACTATAAATACCCTAAAGGAGAGAAAAAATAGAGTGAATTTTTGGAATGTAGGGTTTGTATCAAATTTTTGTAAGAGATCTTGACGAATTTTAGTCTTTGAAGCACAAAAGAAACATTCTTAGTTTCAAAGTTTTAGAATGCACTCTTGAAATTGACAATTGCGAGTTGAAATTGAACTAAGTGTTGATTATAATTGCTTAATTTTAACACATTCATGGATGCTATAATGATAGCCATAATTTCTTTGCATTATATAATGTGTGGCTAAAACCCCAACTTTAGGGGTGAAATAATGGGATTAGGTGTTGATTTAATGTAGTGGGTCTTGTGTATTGCTTGGTTTTATCGTTGTACATTCGTGTATTTGAACTAATTAGCATGGAGTTAATTCATGAGATCAAGTTGCAAATTTAATCCTATCATCGATCTTTGATTGATGTTCAAACGAGATCAATTGAAGTGGGTAAAAGTTTAATGCATGCAATTACGGTTTGATTTGTATGGTTTGCTTGGAAGAGAAATTATGGTTCATATCTATTTGCCGAAATCTACTTGAAAGAGAGATCCCCGTAAGATAATGTGTTGACTTCTGATTCAAATAGTTGAGATTGAAAGAAGATTCTATGATATAGTGGTATGAGATAGAAAGAAGATTAGTGCCATTGAGGAGTACCTAGCCTATTCATGGTTTTTTAGCACTATTGAGAAACACAAGTACCCCCTATATGACATTGATACCAATCCCTGCACCCCTAGATTATTCTTTACATGCTTGAATTTCAAAGTTTAGTTCTATTGTGATACTTTATATTTCAGCCCATTTTAGTAAATTTGGTGGAATCATCCACTCTTTTGTGCTAAAGTGTTGTAATGAATAGATTCACATTCTTAATTTCCTAGTTGATTTCTTATCCTCACACCATTCCTTGTGGAATTCGACCCGGACTCTTTGTTAGAGTGTTTTTATTGACAATAGCCGCTTACTCTTCTAATTGTTTTAGGAATAATTTGAGTATTATCAAATTCCCAAAATAAAGGAACTCATCACCTTCTGGCTAAAAACTTTGATCTAGCTAACTAGAATCCTGATAATAAAAACATGAATTTACATCACATAAAAAATGTAGACATAGGATGTATGTGAATTGATACTTTGAATGTACTGAGTAAGAGATATATGTATGTTGATTGTAAAGTTGAACATGATGATTCTGAGATGCTAAAATGAATATCTAAACCGAAATATATGAATTGATTCAATGACAAAGTAATTAAATATGCAATTGATAGATACAAAAACTTAAATAAATGAATGTAAGGTCAAAGAAATATTCTAAAAATCATAACATAGGCTTAAATCATAGTCTCTTTGGAAGTCATAAAAACGTTTGAATAAAACATAGTTCTTTTGTGGGATATTTACCATTAACCAACATAGACATTGTGAGTTATAACATGGAGTCTGATATCTTTCCCACACTAAAAAGAGAATTTCCTACTTGTCAAGGTCAGGACCATACATATTAGCTTAGGTGGATCCATTAGCTATATCTTTCTAAGACAAATCCTATGGGGCACGTAGTGAGGGACAAAGAAATGACTTCTAGAGACCCGACCTCTACTAACGGGAAGACCTCTATTTCAAATTTCTCTTGGTGCTAAGTCTAATCCTAACAGAATAAACATAATCATAATCATATCAAAATACTTGGAAAGACAACAAATAAGACGACCAATCCAATCGTAAGTTCAAAATTATAGTAGGCCCTTTCAAAACCACGATTTTATAAACTCGTTCATAAGACACTTGCTTCTTAAGCATCTAAATCATGATCCTTCCAAATGTTAGAAAAACTTTCACAAATTATTGACACTTTAAATTAAAATCATCCATTAGTCATAAATTTCCAATTTCATAAAACATGCAGAAATCCGTAATCAGAATTCATATATTTGTAACTATAGTTCATATTCGTAAATTAGACATAGGCTCGGGTTCATGTGAAATCAATAAAAATCAGGTAATTAAGTTTAATCATGCATATTAAGATTAAATATAAGTAATTCAATCCCAATAATTGAACCTATATGGAGAATAGCATAAAACCCTAGAAATTGTGCCACACCCCAACCCTAGGTGAGGAAGACAACTATCATATGAACACATGCTTTACAAGTGACCTATGATGAGAAAGTACTACTATGCAAATAGATTTACTGATGAGAAGCTTCATATATAACACATGTCAACTAGTTGAACCGATACATGTGACAAGTGAAACTATGAATATAGATGATAGCTTTACGATGTCTACAAAGCCTCTACTGGAATCCATGATTGTACCACTATGAAAATACTCATACTAAAGACTCGTCAAAGCCCCGAATCAACCTAGAGCTCACCAACAACTGCTGAGTATCTACTAGTTGATTACATGTACCTGCAACATGAAATGAAGCATCCCCAATAAGGGACGTCAGTACGTAAGAATGTACTTGTAACACACTGACTTTTCATAACGCCTAAATTAACTTGTATCTTTGTGGAAAGACAAGGAGGGTGGGTAATAAATTAAGAATAATGTGGTATGTCATATTTTAAGTATTCAAGGGTTGATCTCAAGTTTTGAAGTTAGGTAAGTGGCAAAATAAAAGTTGGCGAAAGTTATCGTAAGTTCCTTTTTAAAGATTTCTCTAAAATTTTGGTGAAATGGCTTGGATATTTTCACCCAATATATAAAGAGTTAGAAGGCCTATCACCCATTAAATTGAAGGCCTAAGAGTCTAGTTTGCAACGCCCAAAACCCTGTATCCAATCGACGTCGGAGTAAAGAGTTATGAGGGTTTTACTACGGATTGCAGGGGCACAATCTGGGTTGGGTAAAAATGTGGTATGTCGGCTTACTTAACGTTTTAAGCCATGAAAACATTTCTTTTCACTGTCAAGCCAGAAAGAAAGCTTAAGAGAGGGTTCCTATGGAGTTCTTGCATGATGAAGGTTAGTTTTTGATGATTTCTACTATTAATGGATGCCCCCGTGCCTAGAAACGTGATCTCTATACGTGGCAATCATTTTTCCCTTCTATTAGCTGTGTTTGGAGCTGGTTTTTGGAGATATACACTATTAGATATTGGTGTTTCTTCAAGGTTTAAACTTGGTTAACTAAGGTAATCATCTCGGGACTCTTTTATGATTGTTTTTATGAATATCTACGGACTTTTCGACAAGTTGGGGCAATATGGCATATTTGCCGATTGAAGATTAATTATGAACTCTTTATAGGTGTGTACCAGCTGTGTATGTATAGTGTTTGTGAAGCTTAGGACATAAGAAACAACTTTCGTGAAGGAACTACGATATTTCGAGCATTCATTGGAAAGGAATGTTAAGGTTATTCCCTTCATTCGACATGTTTCCTTAGAGCTTGGGAGTGATATAATTGGGTAGTTAATGTTGGTGATCTTGTAGATATAATTGTGAGTGGTTAGTTGATTGAGTGGTTATAAACCCTCATTTTAGGGACTCATATTCTGTTATAAACGACCCTAAGTTAGGAGCGACTTGAAGATTATTAAAATATATTGTTTATAGCTAAATTGCTCGCCTTTAGCCTATTTTATATTTTGTCTCCCTTGGGGCTATTGTGGTTAGTTGTTGAGCTATAAACTGCCTATGGGGGCTATGATGTTGTCTAATAGGACTATGTTATTTCCAAAGAGGGCTATATGTCGCCCACGGGGCAATATTGATGCCAAAGAGTGTTATGTGTTGCCTACGAGTCTATTTTGATGCCAAAGAGGACTATGTGTTGCCTATTGATTAAAAAGAGGGCTATGTGCAGCCCACAGAGCTATGATGTTTCCTAAGACGGCTATGTGCTGCCAACAGGGCTATATGGTTGCCAAAATGGGTTATGCGACTTCATACAAAGACAAGGGGCTACCGATAGGGGTATGTAGATTTATTTGACACCTTCTGGGCTTATGGGGGCCTAGGTAGGTGGTATGTTGTTGGTACCTGCCGAGCTTATGGGGGCTTGGTTAGGTTGATCTTTGATCATTTTTGTATTTTTAAATTCAGTAGTGGGTTAGCATGCTTATCTAAAATTTTGATTTCCTTACGTGATTGCTTTTGGTAGATTAAGATACTTGCTTAATTAGTCTATAGCCTTTCATTCTCTGTACATTATTTTGTAGTGATGCCCCATTGCCTTGGGGGCACTGCATTCACGTATACAGGTCCCGACAGATGACCCAGTAGACCTCCTCAGCAGTAGGATTGACTTCTATTCGATTGGCTAGCCCCTTTCCTTTGGAGCTGCCAGAGTTGGGAGGTTTGTTAACTTTTGTTGTATATATCGCTATTGGTAGGTTGGGGCCCTATCCCACCAATCGTTACTACTCTTAGAGGCTTGCAGACTAGTGTGTGGGGTGTATAGACAAGTTATGGCCATACTGGCCTAGTATGTTGATATGTTGAAACTTGTGAGCTATTTGATGTATTGTCTTGATATATACCTGCTTTCAGTTTTGGTATAGATATCATGGTGGCCACAACGGCCCAATCAGGACTTTTGTGCTAGTTGGCTATTTATTTATATACACTCTTAGAAGTAGCTATTTTTTTATAGATCAGTTGACAGGGTCCTTGTCGGCTGAGGAGTTAGCTCTAAGCCGAGATAAACTTGTTTGTTTTATTGATTGCGTGTGGCTGCCATGCTCTAGTAGTAAATAGTTCAGCAGGGTCGGCTCCGGCCTTAATTTTGGCATTAGGAGCCAGTTCCATTCCTTGAGTTTGGTTCGTGACAAACTTGGTAACAATGACATGGGAACCAAATGTGACTTGAACGTGTAATACCTTGGATCTTATAGGACTCAGTAAGCATTTTGACATCTCAAATTGAAGCATATATCAAGTGAAGACATTTAACATTCATCCAAGATATTTGAACTATATGATAGCCAAATATATACTAACTAATGTCAAATACAAGGTATACATGAACGTGGAACCAAGGGAGAACTGGGGCAGATTCAACTTAAGGACGGATATAAATCCAAGTAAGTACATATAAAATGTACAATAGAGAAATGAGGTAACATTATAGTCTAACACAATGGGAGTAATAACCAATAAAGGGAAGATATGAACATGCGAAAAGATGACATACATGAAGGAATAGACAATTGAAGCAAGTTGGCAAGATACCGGTAGATCGTATATCAAACATATAAACATATGTACCATGTGTAATCTAGGATGATTTTGATTTGTATAAGGGGAATACGTGCCAAGGTTACTTTGTAAATGAAAGAAGTTTAAACCCTACATGCTAATACTTGGCAGAGTAAGCACGTACATTTAGTAATAAACTCATATTAGAGTGTAGAAAGTGCAATTATGGATCAGTCACTACCAAGGGCACTTAGAAAGCTTACTTTGTAATACAAGTGTTAGATTCATGCCAAAGAAATAAGAAATCGAATAACCTTACATACCTCAATTCCCAATTCTGTAGCTTACGACGTGTCAACCTGCCCTTTAACGTCATAGTATTCATCTACAACAACAAATCATTAAGGCTAATATTAGCAGCTTACCAACCAACTTGGGATATTTCAATTCATCAAAACAGTAGCCAGGCAGTCAGCCCATAATCCTTCTAATTGATTGTTTTCTTTCACAAATTATGTCTGTTATAGTTATTTACACGAAACAACCTTCCCATGGAACGGGCAGTGAGCTTACCTAAACTTTAATTCAATGGTGCATCACCATAGCATATAAATATGCCCCCTACAGCTTTCCACAATCATTCTCTAAGTACATCCATGACCTCCCATAAACAAATTAATACAATAGTAGTCCTTAACACACAAAAATAATCAAAAGACTTGAATTTATGGTTTTCAATCACCATCCCACGAGTTGCAATAAACTAGTAAGTCTAGAATTCTCAAATAAATTGATAATTAGAGGTTGTGGTAGCACCCTTACCTTGGCTATCTAAATCTGTTATTCTCCTTTAATTACTATTTTTGTAACCTTTTCTTAATCTTTGGAAGAGAGTGGCAGCATGTTGGCTGTCAACACATATAACTATCTCTAGTTCACTCCCCTTGAAGAATTGTCCAATAAAGTTGAAACAATAGAGGAGAGAAGGTGATCTTGTGGCTGCTTTGGAAGAAATAAGATTAAAAATAGTTAGAACCATTAGTGGGAATATTGGTTGGGTGTTTCATCTTGAGAGAGAAATATATGAACTTGAGATCTTAAAATTTGGGTTGGAGGAAAATGAGATATTTGTATTAGATTTTTGGCCTTAATAGGTTCTCTTTTGCCAACATTCTTGTACTTCATTAGCAGCCAACATTTATTTTTAATTTAGGCCACACATTTATGTAGGTGATGCACCTACTTTACCATTCAAATTATTTTTTGTGGGCTTGGAAAGATCGGGCCTTGGCAGTCCATTTTCCCCTTATTCTTCTATTCAACTTGGGCCAGATTAATGCAAGTAGGTGTAGTCTACTTGGCTCAATAACATGGTCAAAAGAGTCATAGTAGGTGATGCACCTCCTTGGTCCTTTCGGTAGGTCCATCAGTCAAAGCAGGTGATGCACCTTCTTGGTCCATTGGCTTATCAATAAGTCAAAGTAGGTGATGCACCTACTCGTCACCTACTAGCTTAGTTAGTCAAGTAAGCACCTCAATATTTTATTCCATTTCTAGACCTTAATACCTTTAACTTAACTTAAAACTTATATACACTATGTCACTTTAAACTTTAGACTCAAATACCAACTTATGATCTCAAGTTTAAATACTTCCATCGATGTCAAATTAATTGGGTCGCATCAAAATCTACAGACAGTTCACTTTAAACTATTCTATTGTCACTAGTCGCATAGGAAACCGAGTCCATAATGATACCACAAAGCAATTTATAAGCATCATATAAACAGAAGTAATACACATAGAATACATGGTGTTACAATTTGGGTGAAGATAAAATTGGAGAATTAGGTGTCTTTTCGAACACAACGGGTGAAGTGAGAGCCATTGATGACGCTTGAATTAAAATCTTGATAGAATCATTGAACTTGAAGCTAATTACAGTTTATGGATCTCTTTCATAAAATAAAACACTTGAAATTACAGATAACAATATATTCTTGAAATACTATTTGAAATTAATGAAGCTAAATGTAGATAGACTTTCTTGAACTATTTTTTGAAAGACTTCTTTAAAATATTGAACATGCTTTATTTACGAAATTAAAGCATATGAAATACTATGATAAGGTTTTAAAATAACATTGATTAGCAAGGGGTCATGTGGTATAATAAGCATGAACCATGAATTAATAAAAATTAATGACATAAGTATCATAGTTTTGATGAAAAAAATAATCAAGAATAAATTATAAGATAAAGGAAATTCAAAATCATAGATTCTTGCATAAAAACCGTAACTTTGATATTAAAAACATTACTGTAGGAGTAGGGCGTGAGGAGGAACAACGTTTCTCACTTTCATAATCTTATATACCTTAAACGATCCATGAATCTTGAAGAAGAACTATCAGTAAATCCTTTCTTGAGATTCTTGAATTCATTTTTGGAAGTACTATGGCCAAGAGTTTAGAATTCTATAAATGATTTATTATTATACGAAGAAATTTGTAACGGCCTGATTCCATCGTTAGGGAAAAGCCAATTGGGAAAGAATTGGACCGGAATTTTTTTTTGTACTAACTTGGGATTTCCTAGCCTAGTCCAGATTTGGACGAAAACTATGTCAATAAGGTCTAGAAAAATTTGGTAACAATTGGGAGATCTAATTAAGAATTTGTTCAGATGAGTAGATAGCTAATACATTAAGAAAATCGTACAACTTTACGAAATTGAATTCGGGTGAGTAGAACTCCCGAAACTGATCTTAGCGTGAACATGTATTTTCTAAGTATCAGGGGATGAAGGTGTGTTGTGAAATGGAGGTTTGGAATTCTTAATTTTGCTCAATGTTTCCACGCAAGCCGCTGTGGCGGTATTATTTCCGCCATGGCATGACCGCTGCAATGGGCTGAGGACTGTTGGGGCGGGATAGTCACGATTTAAGTCAGAAATAAACCCCAATATCATTTTTAGAACACGAACAAGCAGGAAGAATCCAGAAAGGGAAGATTCAAGTGCCTTAGGGGATTCAAGCTTAGATTCCAGGTAGGTGATGGTTGTGATTTCATGTTTGTAATTACTACATTATGATGGATGTATGTATGCGAATGTTGCGTTATTGATCACACTACTCATAAATAAGGTTGATTGAATAATTTTATGCCATGAAATCATGAATTGATTGTATGATTATGAGAATGTACATTTTGATTGTGATTGTGACTTGTTTAATGTATCGGGTGTTATGTCCCAGCACACTAACTAGGATCTGTTGCCACGTTCCCGCATAAACAAGGGATCTGGTGTCACGTCTGGAACACTAACTTGGATTGGGTACCACGAACCTGTACATTAACAGTTTAGGTGTGGGTTCCATGAGAGGACCATTGAATTGGTTCAATGAGAGGACCATAGACTTGACATAATTGTATATCTTAAGAATTGTAAAGTTGTGCATTTTTCATAAGTGATGACTATTATTATGTATGTTCGGGACGTGCATGTTTATTAATGTTGTAATGACCTATGTATGTTTCACCTTTTGGGATAGCCACGTGATCCTACCAGTACAATTGGTTGTGTATTGATACTGCACTTTCTTGTTCTTTGTTTAGTACAGGGCATCTTCAGGCGGGTATTGATAGACTTCAGCTATGTGACTATTGATCGTGATCGGATTGGTGAGCCAGTTCTTTCAAGCTGCCATGGATCTTTCTTGTTTAAGTCCACTCTTTTGAGACTCAGACTATTTTTTTAAGGTGTTTGTTTAGTTTCGGGGTTGTACCCCTTGATGTTAGACTTGTCATTAGTAGAGTTTTGGTACAATGACTTTTAGGTTCTATCGGTTGATTTCCGCATTAGTTTGGTTAGTTAATTGTTTAAACCTTTGGAGTTTATGGGACTCTATTTTTATTGTCATTTAAACCTGCTTCCATATTTTTAAATGCGTAGTATTTGGTTAAGTTGTCAGATTTGGGTTGTAGTAATGGTTCTCCCACCGAGGGTTAGTATGGGTGCCAATCACGACGGTCTGGGTCATGACATAGTTGGCATCAAAGCCTTAGGTTTGTTGATCTAATTGTTCCAAAACGAGTCTAGTAGAGTCTTGCGGAACGGTACGAAGACATACGTACTTTTTCTTCGAGAGGCTATAGGACTTTAGTAAAAACTCACTTCTTTCTACTCCTTCGTGCTATGACTTGAATCCAATTGGTATCTGGGTGATACAAATTGGTATCTTTCCTCCTTCACTTTATGGTCCGAACAAGAGAAAGAAAAGTGGTAACACAATCATTAGCAAGATAGGATGTGTATAGACTATCGATAGTTGAATAGGGTAACCATTCGGAACAAGTATCCACTACCTCTGATAAATGATCTTTTGACTAGTTGCAGGGTGCATTAGATTACATTTTTTTTGCTCTTGGACTAGGATACCGGTAATGGTCATCTATGGAACACACTAATTTAGAGATCGGGCTTCTCTGTGCGTTGTAACTTGAAAACTGTGAATGCCTGTTCCTTGTTACCTGAGTTAACTGTGAATGTGGAAATTGTATTCGATTGGATGTGATTATATGATCATGTGCACCATAAGTGTGGGTCTGAATTTTGATATGTGCAATATGCTGGCTGAATTGATTGAAACTATGCATGTTGTAACTACTGAGTATCGTGAAACTTCTGGTGAAAAGAATGTCAAAACTAAGTTCGATATAAGGGTCGAGATAATGTACGAGGTGATTCGTCAAAAAGATCTGGATGTGTCTTGCACTTGAGTAATAAGCACGTTAGTGTCTGGGTGTATCCAAGTGATGTCTGGATTATGGTGTTGAATTAATGAGAATGAGTTGGATTATGTACCATTGGATTGACTCGGGGTAGACAATGATTATCCTAGTTCGGAGGATTATCCTAAATTGCTCAGTAAAGCTGAAGCCGTTGGGAGATTTAGAAAAGAGAAAAACCCCAAAAAAATTTATTGCTGGGTACTATTTCCGTCTGAGTTGATATGGTGGGATTTTTCCTCCAGCGCGAGGCCGCCATAGCTGAAATTATCCGCTAGAGCAGGACAAGGCGAGACCGAACCTCAGCCCTGTCTCCTCTATTTTTCCCAGGTCTCCTTATAGAACCCGAATATAATTTGAACTAACCCTTGCAATCCAATTAGTGTTCAGCACTCGAGGATAGACTATAAAAGCTTGTAATAAATCAAATGCTGTCAAAATAGCAGAAAAACTAGTATCCATGTGCTTACAAAAAAAAGGGTTGTATAAAATTTTCTATGTGTGAATTTTGGTTGACCTTGGTTGCCTTTTTCGGGCATGTAGTTTCAAGGGAAGGGGTAATGGTATATCCCCAAAATATTGAAGCAGTCAAGAACTGGGTCCGACTTTTTCTTGTGACTGAAATTAAGAGTTTTGTGAGGCTCGCTAGCTACTATCGTCGCTTGTGAAGGGATTCAGGTCAGATTTGCAAATTCAAGTTTATAGGTAACAACATTCAAGACGTTTTGGTAAGGGATGATTAGATAATGAACACCATTTTTTGGGAAACTGCATTTAGTATTGTTGTCATAACATGTATGGGTCATTTAGCGAATGATAGAATTAAGTTATGTCAATTGAGGTTAGAATCTATACTACGATTTCATGGATTGATTGTATATCAAGGAGGGTCACGATACGACTGCCCCAATAGCATTAATGTTTACTTGGTTAAGTTATTAAGTGTGTTACAATTGTGGAGAACTTGGACATATGAGGAGGAAATCAACAAGGCCGCGGAGGCCAGGGAAATTGGTGATGCAGGTAGAGGAGCAATTCAGCCAGGTAAGGAGGTTGCCCGTCAAGATGACAAGGCTGAGTTTATGCCGAGGATGAGGGTCTGATGCAATGATAACAAGTACTATTATTATTTCAGATCAGATGGTGTCCTGTTGTGTTTATAAATTTTCAGATTTGGGTTGATTTGATTATGTTTGATATGACTGACTTGATATAATCTTAGGCATGACTTGATTGTCCCCCTATGATGCTGTGCTTAATGGTAATGCTAAGTCGGTAACTCTAGAGATCCTGGGTAGGGAAAGGTTAGAGTGAGAAGGAGGTACAAGCCTAAATTAGCTAAGGTTATATCTTTCATGCGGGGTAGGAAACTAGTGGGGCAGGATTGTTTGGCATAGTTTGCCCATATTTGGGATGTTGAGGTCGAATCCCTATCTATTGAGTCTATTCTTGTGGTGTCAGAATTGAGAAAGCGTAAAGCTCAAATATTAAGGTTTTATCCCTCCTAGTGCTTCTCCGTGGGGAGTTCCTGTCTTGTTTGTTAAGAAAAATGATGGTAGTATGAGGACAGGTGATTTTATTTTAAGCCACAAGAGAGTGGATTAATACCGGAATGACAAGCTTATCAATAAAGAAAGTCCCATTGAGTATACTTGGTGGAAGAAAATTTAAGATTTTAGTACGAAAGTGAGTATAAAAATTAGGTTAGTCCTTTGAATTAGATGAGTATGCATGAGTTTGAGGTGTCGTGTTGATGAAAGGTTAGCGTCGTAGTGATAGTCAGAGCTGACGGAGTGAAATGGTAATAAGAATTTCTGATGGATTGTAATGAAATGCAACGATATAATAAGATTGTTTGTTAAGCGAATTTTGTATTGTAATTATACTTGCGAGTATCCAAGGTCGTGGTTTTCTAATATTTTGTGAGTAACGTGGTTGTATGGAAACTTTTAAGAGATGGTGGGACACCACTCAAATAGAATTTAAAAGAGCTAGAGTCGTAATGAATAAAAATAGTGGGATGTAGTAAGCCTTGGGAGAGAGGCGAGAGCAAGAATATTTTATTTGATTGCAAATGCTGAATAGATATCTTCAGACGGGTAGATAATTGGGTTCAAAGACGCGTGATTTCATTCATTTTGTTGTGGCTATGGCAATAGTGTCACAAGTCCGTAAGACTGGTTCAAAAGCTATTGGAAAGGACTTGAGAAATGAGTGTACATACTTTAGCTCGAGTGTGATATTAAGTGTTTTGTTTTTGCTTTGAGTTTAGTAATGAGTACGATAGAAATGGTAGCAAAGGATACTGTAAGATCGATAGAGATGCAATCAATGATAGGTGAAGATCCATGAATTCATAAAAATGTTCAAGGTACAAGATATTATTGATAGATAAGGGGATTATGTTACACGGTTTAATTTACAATTCATATTTTTCATTGTATGTCTACATTCGTGGTGAGCTATCTTGTCAAAGTATGAGTTGGCAAGGTGAGAAATGATCAATTGTATCAGGTATTGAGCATTTGAAAGGACTTACACCTGGGTTGAGTCATAAAGTTATTATTGTTGATTGTTAAGTACCCAAGAGGGGTTTCCATTTTAAAATGTTGGTTTGTAGTAACATAAATGGTTGGAATGTTCATGATGGTTGTTAGTATTAAGAGTGTGGGCTTCAGTGGAAGGATGTGAAGAGTATGTGGAGACAAGTGAATGGAAATAGTTGGTATCGAATCTTCAGAGGAAAACCTTTAGTGTTTTCAGTAAAATTCTTGCGATCATCTATTTCATTTTGTATATGGTTGTGAGTATAAGTTGCTAGATATGCTCACGTGTGTTTTTATTTTTGTGGATAAATCCCTAGTGGTGGATCAGGGGTACTAATCTTGTGATGTTCTCTTGGTTGAGTGGGATGATTTGGGAAGACGTTATTCCAGATGACTTATGTGGTGTTGTCTTGGAGTTGTTTAAGTATTTCAGTGTTTTACGTGTACCACATTGATTATGAGAATTTATAGAAGAGCTACCATGCGGATCTATAGTTGTTCGACAATCTTAATATTCATCTAGTCGTCGAGGTAATGCCTTGATTATGTGTGGTTGAATGTGGGGATCATTGGGTCAAATTCTACTGTTCTTAAGAGGTAATCCACAATTAATAAATCTAGCATTTTGATAGTCTTGTTAGAGGGTTTGTGTTCTTGGACATGTCCCTCGATGAGTATCTGATGTCTAAAGAGCAAAATTTTGTAACTTAAGCTCATGGAAATTTATGTTGTGAGATGGATATGTGATAAGAACTATGATTGTTGGATATTATGAGTTTGTGTTGGTTGGTTCAGGTTCACCTCTAATTGTAGCAAGTATTAAGTTAGGATTTTATCATGGTTATGTGAGAAAGGATTCGTCCTGATGTTTGTGTCAAAGTCCTTGATAACATGTTGCATACATGTGTATGGTCAACTTTTGTGGTTATTTACAATCACTTTTTTTGTTAGTTAAATTTATATACATCAGTAATTATAGCTAGAGTATTGAGACGACTTCATTGAGGCATTGTATGGGAGGATGTGTAGGTATTGATCAATTGGTTGGTCTGAGGACCAAGGAGATAAAGTTCGTGAATCTTCAATGGAAGCATCATCCTATTGAGGAAGCTACTTGGGAACCGGGAAGGACAATCGAGACAAGTATCCCTAGTAATTCAACGATTCAGATACTACTCTACCCTTGCTTTAGCCAGTCTTTCCTAGTTGATCACTAGGGGATGAGTGATGGGTAAATTGGTATCTATTGTAACAACCTAATTCCGTCATTAGGGAAAAGTCAATGGGGAAAGAATTGAACCAAAAAAACTTTTTGTAGTAACTTGGGATTTCCTAGCCTAGTCCCGATTTGGACGAAATCTAAGTAAGTAAGGTCTAGGGAAATATGGTAGCAATTGGGAGATCTAATTATGAAATTTATCATATGAGTAGATAGCTAAGACATTAAGGAAACAGTACAACTTTACGAAATTGAATTTGTGTGAGTAGAACTCCTGAAACTGATCTTAGCGGGAACAACTATTTTTTGAGTGTCAGGGGATGAAGCTGTATTGTGAAATGGGCATTTGGAATTCATAATTTTGCATACTGTATCCGTCCAGGCCGTTGTGACGGGATTATTTCCGCCAGGGTGGGGCCGCTGCAGCGGGGTAAGGACCACTGTGGCGGGACAATCGCGATTTAAGTCGGAAATAAACCCCAAAGATGTTTTATTCTGTACTTTTTGACTTTGAGAGCTAAAAACCACCCCATGTGTTTTCTTGACGATTTTCCACCATTCTTGATGATAAAGGTAAGGTTTTTACTCCCTGAATACATATTTCGATACGTATAACTTAGGTTCTTCGGTATTTATCGATTGGAGATGGTTTTGATCTGGGAATTATGGTGAGAAAAGCCCTAATCTGGGTATAGGGGTCAAGGGTTTGACCTAGGGTTGATATTATTGATTATGATCCAGATAATTGGGTCTTTTTTATTGATCCTCGCGTTATATTGTTTATTTTTAGACCATGAATAGGCGGGAAGAATCCGGAAAGGGAAGATTCAAGTGCCTTAGGGGATTCAAGCTTAAAGTCGAGGTAGGTGATGGTTTTTATTTCATGATTGTTTGATATATGTTTGTAATTACTACATGATGATGTACGTATGTATGTGAATATTGCTTTATTGATCACACTACTCGTAAATAAGGTTGATTGAATAATTGTATGCTATGAAATCATGAATTGATTGTATGATTATGAGAATGGACATTGTGATTGTGATTGTGTATTGTTGAATGAATAAGGTTTTATGTTCCAACACACTAACTGAGATCGGTTGCCACGTTTCGGCATAAACATGAGATCAGTTGCCACGTTCCTGCTTAAACATGGGATTGGGTGTCACGTACGACAGACTTACTTGGATCGGGTACCATGAACCGGTAAACTAATAGTTTGGGTGTGGTTTCCATGAGAGGACCATTGACTTGACATAACTGTATATCTTGAGAATTGTGAAGTTTTGCGTTGTTCGTAAGTGATGACTAATATTGTATATGTTTGGTATATGCATGTTTATTATTGTTATATCGACTTTTAGATGTTTAACCTGTTAGGATAGCCGCATGATTCTACCAGTACACTGTGGTTATGTACTGATACTGCACTTGCTTGTTCTTTGTTGAGTACAGGGCATCTTCATGCGGCTATAGATAGACTTTAGCTAGGTGACTATTGAGCATGATCAGATTCAAGGGTGAGCCAGTTCTTTCAGGCTGCCATCGATCTTTCTTGTTTAAGTCCACTCTTTTCAGACTCAGACTATTTGTTTAAGGTGTTTGTTTAGTTTCTGGGTTGTACCCATTGTTCTTAGACTTGTCGTTAGTAGTTTTGGTACAATGACTTTTAGGTTACAGGGGTTGAATTTCCACATTAGTTTGGTTAGTTAATTGTTTAAACCTTTTGAGTTTATGGGGACTCCATTATTGTCATTTAAACTTGTTTCTGTATCTTTAAATGCGTAGTATTTGGTTAAGTTGTTAGATTTGGATTATCGTAATGGTTCTCCCACCGGAGGGTTAGTGTGGGTGCCAATCACGACGGTCTGGGTTGTAACAAAATTTTAATTGGAAAGATTAAAATATTTTAAGAAGGATTTACCTTGGATAAGAATCTTGAAAATATTTGGAAGAACACTCTTGAAGAAGAATCTTGAAAATTATTTGAAAGAATCTTGCTTTGTATTCCATGCTATGATTTTCCGTTAAATTTCATCTTAGGGTTTTAGAGAGGAGAAGTATGAGTGAAAAGATGGAAATATGATTGTTTAGGTCTTTCTAAAAGTTGAGAAAAATGTTTCAAGTTTTTCCAAGTGGTATAAGGACAAGAAAATTAACTTTTTTTTAGAATTTTCCCTTCGGTAAAAACGGAACTGCTATACATCATTTTGTAAAATGATCACAACTTTCTACTCCGAGCTCGCAATGATGCAAAATTGGTGGCGTTAGAAAGAATTATAGAAATTTAGTTATATAGTTTAGGGGTCACCTAACTCTTCATATTATAAGAGATATGACTATTTGAAGTTGACCAAAATAAAATCTTATATGGAAACTTTAAACTCAAATTTATGTTAGAGGATTATTATAACCTTAATTAATCTACAAATATCCTACCACACTAAATAATTGACTTTAACACCTATGAAAATTTAAGAATCATCAGGTACATCCTTGTACACCTATGAAGAATGGCTCAAATCTTAGCTTAGAGATTTTTGGGGTGTTACATCAGACAGGGTCTAGGGAATTATGGAAATGGATGAGTTAGATAACACTCAAATCACCCATCCAAACTAATCTAAAGAGTAAGTGGTCATAGTCAATAAGAATAACGAACTAAGAGTCGGGGTCGAACCCCATAAGGAACAATATAACGACTATTGAAAAGATAAAGTCTAACTAGACACTAGTTTGAATCTAGACATAAAAGGTACACAAATATCAAATAGAAGGGAATTTTTATAACTACACTTCTAATGGGGGAAATGATTATATCAAGCAAGAGATGTATGGAAATTTGAAAAACTTATGATTCAATCAACACTAAATGATCCATTGCTATTCATTCTAAGATCAATCACTAATAAGTAGGCTAGGTCATCTTCAGTTACGCTAACTATCTTTTGATCTCAAAGCATTTTATTGTGATATCTCCTTTCGCTCTCAATCACAAAAATACAAAATAATGCACTACCTAAACATAGACCTCTCTTTAAAGGAAGCCTTGCACCAAAAAAATGGAACACTAAACTTTCTTCTTTCAATCTCAAATTCAACATTCAAAGTCAAAATATGATTATCAATCTAATTCTTCACTCTAATCAATATTTTTCGAGTATCAACCGGAGATCGGAAGATAATATTGAGTGTATACTCACAACCCATTAATTCAAACATGAAAGCTAGATTGAACCTGCTTCTGAAATCAAAAATGGAAAGAAGGAACTGAAAAAGCAATAGAACAGTTAATCAAACACCCAAATAACTTTGTATATTTCAAGCACAAAAGCCCCGTTCCATGCAAGCATTACACCCACATTTGTAGAAATTAAGAACAAGGGTATGAAGTAAGGTAAAAGATATTACTAAAATAGAATACAAACTTTGAATCCACAAACGAAATGCAAGGCAACTTGCCTTCAATGTCTCAACCTCAAATCAAAATCTACAATTTAGACTTCAAAAATTAAGCTAATATGGAATTCTTTATTTTCTAATATGGAATGTTGCATAATCAATGTAAAAAGTGTTTTCGAAATATATTTTGTGAAAATCCCAATCTGTCCAGGCACCAGAAAGTTTACCTTTCGTGGTCCCAACAACTAGCTCACGCAATTGCAATGAGTATTGTCACTGGTTTACGTGATCTCAACCCCTGACTATGCGATCATGAGATTCAAATATGTGTGCAATGCGATGCCGACATTTTTATCACGCGGTTGCGAAAAGTAATTTCCTGTCAGTTCTACTTTCTTCCAATTTGACATGTTTTCGCTCCAAATCCACTTGGTTTCTTCAAAAATCTTCTAAATTCATTCTCCATTTTATTTTCCATCAAATGTGAAGTAGACCACATTAAATTACCGATTCAAAACCAAACTAAGCCAAAATAAATAAGATAAGAACCTCAAATGAGTGGAAATTTACAACTCATCAATGAGGTTGTTTGTTTAAGCATGGATCATGTGTCACTGTATCTAAGACATTAATAAATCCATAGGTCCTTTTGGAATCAAATTTGTGTAAGTAAGAATCTTCGAATCAATTTTGACATGAAGAGGTTGATTTAGACTGTCATGAGGGTGTGTTGTAAAATGGGGGTTTTGGGGAGGACTGATGAGTCTCTATCTTCATGCAAGCTGCTAAAATGGTGTCATGCTGGTATAGCGGGATTGGGCCGCTATGACAATACCTCTATAGCGGGGTTAGTTGATATTTTGTATAGAAAAATCCCAAAATCATCTTGTTTTCTATAACTTAATTCTTGAAGCTGTAAAGGGTGATTTGGGGAAGTATTATTCAATTTTCCACCAAATATTGCACCAATAATAACTTTAAAACTGCTCCTATTGAATGTAGAACTCATGTAGTCAAGTTTCAGTTTCCAAATGAGCCTATCCTTGAATGGGAAAGGGAAAATGCTATGCCTAATGGTTGGTTTCCCTTGCCTTAAAGTGAGAAAGATGATTGTTAAGGTGAGGGATTTATATTCTGAAACCCCTACACTTGAGTAGGTCCCCGTTGTTAATGAGTTTCCAGAAGTGTTTCCAGATGATTTACCCGGTATTCCTGCCGAGAGGGAAATAGACTTTGGTATTGACCTTCACTTAGATACACACCATATTTTTATCCTTCTTACTTAATGGCTCTGGCTGAACTTAAGGAGTTAAAGGAGCAATTGAAAGATTTGTTGGATAAGGGTTTCATCCGACCTAGTATCTCTCTATGGGGTGCTCCAGTCTTATTTGTAATAAAGAAGGATGTTTCTTATCGTATATGTATAGACTTTCGGTAGTGGATCACATTATGAATTAGTATCATATCCCAATGATGAATGATTTGTTTGATCAACTTCAAGGAGCGAGTTACTTCTCTAAGATCGACCTCCAATCGGGTCATCACCAATTGAGGGTGAAGGAAGATAATATTCTGAAAATGAATTTACAACCCGGTATGGTCATTTCGTGTTCTTGGTAATGTCTTTTGGTTTGACTAATGCTCCGGCCGCTATTATGAATTTGTTGAATAGGGTGTTTATATAATAGCTTGACATGTTTGTGATTATGTTTACTAATGATATATTGATCTATTTGAGAAGTGAGGATGATCATATCAACCATTTGAAGATTGTGTTGCCAATTTTTATGGATCAACAACTCTTTGCGAAGTTTAGCAAATGTGAGTTTTGGCTAAGGTCCATAGCTTTTCTTGGTCATATTGTTTCAAGTAAGGGTATTGAGGCATATCCTAAGAAGACGGACGCGGTTAGGAGTTGTCCTAGACCTCTATTCCCTTTTCGGATATTAGAAGCTTTTTGGGTTTGGCTGGTTACTACACAAGGTTTGTTGAGGGGTTTTCTTCGATGGCCTCTCTATTGACATCATTGACTCAAATATGGTTAAGGTCATATGGTCCGAAGAATATGAAAAGAGCTTTCAGGAATTGAAGGATAGACTTACTTCCTCCCCGGTGTTGAATTTACCCGAATGGACTGATTATTTTATAGTTTATTGTGATGCCTCAAGAATCATGCTAGGATGTGTGCTTATGCAAAATAGGAATGTGATTTCCTATGCTTCAAGCAAACTTAAGACTCATGAGAAAAATTATCCTACCCATGACTTTGCACTAACAATGGTTTTTTTCGCCTTAAAGATTTGGAGGCACTATTTGTATGGTGTTCAAGTGGATGTTTTTACCAACCACAAAAGTTTGCGATATGTGTTTAATCAGAAGGATATAAATCTTCACCAAAGAATGTGGCTTGAGTTATTGAAGGATTATGGTGGCGGACGCTCTTAGTCGGTTATCTATGGATAGTGTTGCTCACATAAATGATGAGAAGAAGGAGTTAGTTCGAGATGTTCATAGATTGGCCCGGTTGGGTGTTCAGTTAATGGACTCTACCAAAGGTGGTATTATGGTTCACAATGGCTAAGAATCGTCTTTCGTGGCGGATGTGAAATCTAAGCATGGTCTTGATCCGATGTTGGTTGAATTTAAGGAAGTGGTGCTTAAAAAGTCCGTGGAGGCTTTCTCCCAAGGGGAAGATGGGGTACTTAGATATGAAGGTCGTTTGTGTGTTCCTAATGTAGATGACTTAATGGAGAAAATCTTGTCAGAAGCCCATAGTTCTTGGTATTCCAACCACCTACAAGCCACCAAGATGTACCATTATTTGCGGGAGGTCTATTGATGGGATGGGATGAAGAAAGTTATAACAAAATTTGTGGTCAAGTGTGTTAATTGTCAAAAAGTTAAAGTTGAGCATTAGAAACCAAAAGTTTTATCCCAAGACATTAGAATTCCTACTTGGAAGTGGGAAGATTTGAATATGGACTTTTTTGTTGGTTTGTCTCACACCGGGTGACAACATGACTTGATTTGAGTTATTGTAGACCGAATGACGAATTCGGCTCAGTGCATTCCCTTCAAGGTTTCTTATTTGGCGGAGGATTATGCTAAGTTGTACTTGAGAGAAATGGTAAAGGTGCATGGAATGCCTTTATCCATTATCTTCGACCGTGGTACTCAATTCACTTATTTGTTTTGGAGATCTTTTCAAAAGGGTCTTTTCACATGGTCTTATATGTTGGTTAAAGGTAAATCTCCCACAATAATAAACTAAGGTTACTTCAAGAAGTTTCTCACATGTGCTTTTAGATGATTTTTATTTGCATTGACCATGTTTTATGACTTATGCCTTCTAATCCTTTTTAAGCATGTTTTCAAATGTTTTATGCATGGTTATTATACATGGTACATATTTTGTACTAACGAATACTCTTGCCTACATTTCCCAAAATGTAGGGACCGACCATACAGATCTGCACTTCCGTGGCTAGGTATCTCATACAAAAGATTGAAGATTGGTGAGTCCTCCTATTCAGAGGATCGAGCTTGATTTTCCACTTTTGTGTTTACTGTCAGTTTTGGAACTTGATTTATGGGCTATGCCCCGATAAATTCTTATCTACTAGATGTCTTTGACACGATTTTTACACTTCCATTTTTCTCTATAAAACTCTTATATGTTGAGACTGTATTTTAAATCTCTTTATTCTATTATCTTGTATGATGAAAGTGAAGTGACTTGTATGGGGCCTCTCGGGGTTTTATACACCATGTATCGCCTTGGGGCTACCTTGGGTCGTTACAAACTTGGTGATGAGAGCACAAGGTTTAGAAAGGTCCTAGGTAGTCTCATAAGCCACGTCGAATATAGTTTTGTCCATGAGTGTGAAGCACGCCACATTTATTAATGAGAGACTATAAGATGTTTAGGAAACTCCACTTCTTTCATTAGTATATAGTCGTTCATATAGTTTCAGTCTATAATTTCTCTTTCCTAATCGTTATTTGATGCTCTACAGGATATGGACACTCGAATGGCATATGCTAGAAAGAATGCGAGAGAGACTGTGAATCCAGAGGCTCCTTGTCAAGCTCCTAAAGTTTTGACCGACCCTTTGGCCAAGCAAGTGACTAATGCATAGTTTAGGACTGCTTTTCAAGTGTTGGCTCAAGTGTCACACCTCAAATCCCATTAAGATGGACATGCACCCGATGCCCTAAAGGCCTGAGAGAACCAACATGTAACCTGTGCTTACTATGGATATAACTATGACAATCTTTTGACAAGTTCACATAGGATGCAGCGATACGAACCAACATAAGTAGACCCAAAACTTATATACAAGACTTGGCCGTTGAGGCCACAACTTGTTAAGATGCAACCAAACCATATACATAAAGTCTACAAAGCCTCTAAAAGATACAAAACCTTAGAGTAGGTCGGGAGAAACCCCGCCTTACTCTTAACTACAATACAATACCAAAATGAATTTACTAAGGACTCAGTAAAGCTCCGAATCAATTTGGACCTCAGCAAAAGTAACTGAGTGTCGTGTGCTCCTACTGAGGATGTGTACTAGCTGAAGTACCTGTGCGTGTAGCATGAAATGCAGTGTCCCCCACGAGGGATGTCAGTACGAGAAAATGTACTGAGTATGTAAGGCAATAAAATATATAAATAAAAGTTGGAATGAAACCAAGTATCAATATATGTGTGCATAAATCAGAACAAAAGACCACATTTGTTAACTCTTGTGGAATCATGTATGTTACATTTTTGTCTTTACCTTTCTATGTGTTATGATCTTTATAAAGCATATGATACGAATAACCAACTGATCAGTGTTAGAAGAGGATGACCCATGCCAGGAATTTTAACCCCTGGGATGCGGTCCTCATAATTACACAAATTGGGATCGGCCCATGCTAGGCTTTCGCCCCTTAGAGGCCACCCTTCTATACCAATTGGGATCGACCCTTGCTAGGCTTTCGCCCCTAAGCTTCCACCCTTAATTATATAAATTGCTTTACATAGATTCTTTAATCTTTGAGATTGTTGTTTTGGTGGTCATAATCATTTTTTATATTTGGGACTATGGACTAGTAGTAGAAGACATGAAAATAATACTTCAAGGCAGTAACAATGACATAAGGAGCTATGTAACATCAATGCATTACTTGTGAACTTAACTGACACAATTGACTTCAACTGACTAAGAGGAGGATTCACCAAACTTGCTTTTACAAATACCATTTCTATACCAGCACATGAGGATAATTACACAAGCATAGAGTAGTGAACATATAATGAAGTAATTCTATACACTAAGGAGAGGGGGAAGTATTGTCAGCTATTCGGAGATCGTACACTGCCACTATGTTTCCTTTACTAGGAATAAAACTTAGGAAATTCACTTATTAATATTAATTGTAAGTATTATATTTCATGTCGAAGAATATTGAATCGAATAGCCTTACATATCCTATCTTCTGATCAATACAACTATCACGATTCAGCCTCCCCTATCAAGTTTTAATCTACAATATAAGTCATGATAAACTTAAATTAGCAACTATCACACCATGAGCCTCGTAAAACAGTAGCTAACTTTGATGAAAAATGAGCTCATACAACCCTTAAAACAATGTGTATCATCACACCCTCTTTCTCTGCCCAATACATACATTATATATCCTTTTCCAAGATTACCCAAACTGCACCAACAATAATATACATAAAACAACCTCAAATATTCTTTATCATACAACCAATTATTGAACTCACCATCCCCTTGAGTTCTTTATGACAGCACACCCATAATTCCTCACTCAAACTCATACATAAGGAGGAAGAAAAATGGAGCAGTCAACTTACCTCGATTTCTGCAACTTCTCCTTATAATTTGAATCCCTTTAGAACTTCAACATCCCTTCACACTTAAACCATAGAAGAAGAGAAAAATATTTTAATAATTAAGGAAAGTAAGTAGTAGCTTGTGGGAACTTCTGCCCTGTACTTATAATTAAGCATGAATAACATGTTTTCTAGTCTTCCATGGGAGAATTAAGCTAAATCTATAAGTGTTTCTCTTACCTTGTCTTGCAGATATGAGGGTTTCTTCAAGAACCCTAGAAGAACTTTAAGGCTGCTGTTTTAATCCTTAAGAGAAAAGAGAGAGAGAGAGTTGGAGTGAATTGTGAATTTTGTGTGTTAAAATGAGTGAAAATATCAGCTCATATGGAGTTTATATGGAGCCTTCTTGGCCATAAAAAAAGAACCTCCCATTTTTGGTCCATTTTCAGCCACTAATTGGTCAAGTAGGTGATGCATCTTCTTATGTACATCAAGTAGCTCAAAAGGTCAACTAGGTGATGCACCTACTAGCTTTCACTTGGGCTTAAATTTATATTGGGCCTTGGTAGATTTGGCTGCTGGGCTTTAATTTTATTTTCCTTTTATTTAACATAGTTTGGGCCCTCATGTGAGTCCATTAGCATAGGCCCAAATCTGAACCATAAACCTTGGCCTCTTTAACTAGATCCATATAACTCAATTAGGTGATGCACTAACTTGGTCCTTTCGACTGGTCAATAAGTCAAAGTAGGTGATGGACCTGCTTGTCACCTACTAACTTAGTTTAGTTAAGCAAGCAACTCACTTATTTTATTCCATTTTCTAAATATTAAACCCTTTTTGCTTTAACTTAGCACTTAACTTTCAACTTTAAGCTCAATTACCACCTTACTGTCTCGAGTTTAAATACTCTCATTGGAGTTAACTTGCAGTACACATGCTGAAGCGTGCAAGGCATCACATCACCTTACGAGCTAGTTTAAACCAATGCTAATCATATAAGAAACATGGTCCCTCACCTATACTTTAAGGCTATGTCATGTGTCACAAGAATAAAACAAGCATATGCATAATACAGGCTGTTACATCCTCCCCCCATTAAAACGTTAGTCCTCAAATTTTAGCATGATTATCCAGCCCAAACAAGTTCAAGCCTAAGTTAGTACTACTATTAATCACATTGAACATTTATATTTATACTTACTTGTTAACGCCTCAACTCAACATTTTCATCTTCCTCATCGGTTTGGAAGAGATGAGGATACTTTAATTTCATTGCTTCTTCTGCTTCCCATGTAATTTCTTCTACTTGTTGGTTCCTCCATAATACTTTTACAGAAGCTACTTCTTTATTTCTTAACTTCCTAACTTGTCGATCCAGAATAGCAATGGGTACTTCTTCATAAGTGAGATCCCGCGTAAGCTGTACATCTTCAGTAGGAGTAATACGAGATGGGTCACCTACGCATTTTTGAAGCATTGAGACATGAAACACCGGATGAACGGTTGAAAGTTCTTGAGGTAGCTCTAACTCATACGCAACTTGGCCAATTCTTCAGATAATCTTATATGGCCCTATGTAGCGTGGACTAAACTTACCCTTTTTACCAAACCTTATTACCCCTTTCATTAGTGATACCTTCAAGAGCACTCAATCCCCTATGGATAATTCTAGTCCTCTTCTTCTAATATCCGCATATGATTTATGTTGACTTTGAACTGTTTCTAGCCGCTGTTGTATCACTTTGACTTTTTCCGTAGCTTGATGAACAAGGTCTTGCCCAAATAAGGCAGTTTCATGAAACCAAATATGGGTAAAGAAGCATTTTGAGTGAGGGACTTCACTGCAATGAATCCTCTGGAGTTTTATGGATCTAATGTTGAGGAAGATCCTTAAGAGTTCATTGATGAGGTTTACGAGGTGTTGATGATCATTGGAGTGATTCCGGTGGGGAAGGAGGATTTGGTTGATTATCAACTCAAGGGTGTTGTTGAAGTATGGTTCAACCAATGGAAAGAAATGTGAGCGGAAAATACGAGTCCTATTGATTGGGAAAAATTTAAGTTACTTTCCTTGTTAGGTTCTTTCCCCTTACGATGAGGGAGGAAACGGTGCTTGAATTCATCAACCTTCGTTAAGGAAATATTAACGTGAAGGAATATGCTTTGAAGTTCACACAACTATCTAGATATGTGCCTTCTATGATTGCTGATCCTAGGGCAAGGATGAATAAGTTTTTTTCAGGTGTGTCCGAGATAGTGGTTAAGTAATGTAGTACCACTATGCTTATTAATGATCTTAACATTTTTGTCTCATGGTGCATGCTTAATAAATTGAAGAGGAGAAACTTAAGGAAAGGTCTAGGGAGGCAAAAAGGGCAAAGACTAATGATGGTAGCTTCTCCCTTTCAAGGTATGATGGACATGGTAATTCTAAGTTTTGACAAAGGTTTTCCTGTCAATGTTCCTACAATTCTCCTTCAAACTTCAAAAAAGATAAGGTTCCTAACCCTAAACCTGAAGTAGGAAATGGCTGTGGATATTTAATTGCTATGTCTACTTGTGCTAGGTGTAAAATAAAGCACGAAGGTAAATGCTTAGTCGACATGGATGGTTGCTTTGGTTGTGGTAGAGTCGTTCATAAGATGAGGGATTTCCCGATGCTTAAAACTAAAGGAAGAAAGTTTAATCAAGCTCCTTCTAGAGGTTCGTGTTCCAATGCTCCCAAGCAAAATCGATTCTATTCACTTCAGACTCGTGGTGAACAAAAGGGTTCTCCCGATGTAATTACCGGTATATTGAAAGTATTCCAACTTGATGTTTATGCTTTACATGACCCTGGTGCTACCTTGTCTTTTATGATGCCGTATGTGGATATGGGGTTTTATATTCTTCCAGATGTGTTGTAAGATCCTTGTTTTGTCTCTACTCCTATTGGTGATTTTGTTGTGGCTAAGAGGGTCTATAAAATGTGTTGCATCTCCTTGTCCCATAGAGTCACTCATGTTGACTTTGTAGAGTTTTATATGCTAGATTTTGATGTTATCCATGGTATGTATTGGTTGCATGCATGTCATGCTTCTATTGATTGTAGAACCCGTGTAGTCAAGATTCAGTTTCTAAATGAACCCATCTTAGATAGGTAAGGGGGAAATTCTATGCATAAGGGTTAGTTTGTTTCATTTCTTAAATCTAAAAAGATGAGTTCAAAGGGTTGCATTTACCATCTAGTTAAGGTGAGGGATATAGATTCTTAGACCCCTACTCTTGATTCGGTCCCCGTTATTAATGAGTTTGTGGATGTGTTTCCAGATGATCTACTGGATATTCCTCCCGCAAGGGAAATAAACTTTGGTATCGACCTTCTCCCAAATACACAACCTATATATATTCCTCCTTACTGTATGGCCCCGACAAAACTTAAGGAATTAAAAGAGCTATTGAATGATTTGTTGGATAAGGTTTCATCTGACCGAGTATCTCACCATGTGGTGCTCCCATTTTGTTTGTTAGAAAGAAATATGGTTTGCTACGTATGTGTATTTACTACCGGCAATTGAACAAGGTTACCACTAAGAATAAGTATCCTCTTCCAAGGATAGATTATTTGTTCGACCAACTTCAAGGAGGAAGCTACTTCTCTAAGATTAACCTATGGTCAAGTTATCACCAATTGAGGGAGAAGGAAGATGACATTTCGAAGACGGCCTTTGGAACTCGATATGGTAATTATGAATTTTTTGTAATGCTGTTTAATTTGACTAATGCTCCTACAACATTTATGGATTTGATGAATATGGTAGTTAGACAATACCTTGACATATTTGTGATTGTGTTCATTGATGATATATTGGTATATCCGAGGAGTGAAGACGAGCATACCAATCATTTGAGGATTGTGTTGCACCTCCTGAAGGACCATCGACTCTTTGCAATGTTTAGTAAATATGAGCTTTGGTTGTGGTTTGTGGCTTTTCATGCGCATATTGTTTTTAGTAAGGGTATTGAGGTATATCCTAACAAGACAGATGCGGTCAAAAGTTGCCCTAGACCTCTAACCCTTTCGAATATTAGGAGTTTCTTGGGTCTAGTCACTTACTATAGAAGGTTATTCAAAGGGTTCTCATTGATTGCTTCCCCATTGACGACATTGACCCAAAAGAACCTTATGTTCATATGGTTTGAAGCATGTGGAAAGAGTTTTCAAGAATTAAAAGATAGACTTACTTCTGTTATGTTGTTGACACTATCGGAAGGGACTGATGGTTTTGTAGTTTATTGTGATACCTCAAAAATTAGGTTAGGTTGTGTCCTTATACAAAATGGGAAAGTTATTGCCTATGCATTAAGGAAACTTAAGATTCATGAGAAGAATTGACCTACCCATGACAAATACGCCCAAATTACACCTCCCAAAGGAAGTATAAGTGGTCGTTGTCAAATAAAGAACGTAACTTTTAGGTTAGGGTTGATCCCACGAGGAATATGATTCAGACTTTGGGTAACTTACGATTATCTACGTTTAGTAAAATTATTTCAATGAAAGTAACAAAAGGAGGGGATTTGTAAATGAAACAACAGTTTGTTGGTTTGTATCACAAAGTAACAAGTAAGTAGGATTTGCAGTTTTAGATATCAATATGAGATGAAAACTAGGGCATAAGTGTTACCCACAAGTTCTAAATGCAGTATTCGTAATAATTGTAACCCTATCCTAGTGTTAACATGCAAGGTTGATAAGTTAGGTATCCCTAAGTAATTGGTCTTCCAAATATGGTATTTCACCACACAATTTGTTCCGTCTATGGGTGTGTACTTTACTAATCTTTACCTTTATCCCTGGATTAGCTTTGACATGATTAGGGTCAGGCTATTAGATAGCGGCTAAACTCGTCTAAATCTCCGTTGTTGAATCCTTTTCTTATTCATTACCTCCTTAGTTCGTCAAGTAGGAATATGGTGAGTTCTAATGTTGTGCATCACTAGAAAGCATTCTAAATGAAAGGATTAACAATACATGCATAAACCGTATTCTAGAATTACTTATTCATTAGTCAAACATTGTTAATTTCTCATGGTTTCCACAACCCTAGTTGTGGATTTATCTACTCATGCTTGAGAATTTACAATTCACATTAGGCTAATAAGATGAATCATGAACTAACAATCAAAATAGATGAATACCGTGATCTTCAATTGAAAGTGAAAAGCAAATTGAATAAAACGAACTTCAAGGATTAAATTGCTAAATTTTTTGCTAAATAATCCCAAATGTCAAAAACAAAAGTCTCCAAAAGGGTCTAACGACCAAAAAAATAAAAATTAAAACTTATAATTATAGTAGCTAAGTTAAAAAAAAAGTAGGAAAAGGAAATAAAGAAATTTTGGTTTGGACACGATATCGATCGACGACAGAACGACGAACGAAGGATCAACCTATGGTTTGTGGTTGACCTCATTGGTTTTGCAGTTGTTCAAAAATTTAAGGTCTTCAATCGAGGGTTGCCATCTATGGTCTGTCAATTGACCTACAGTTCGTCCTATTGCTCCATAGTTCAACTACAAAAACTGAACTCTTTGAATTAAATGACTGCCCAGGATCGATGGTCCGTCACTCAAGCTACGGGGTGTCATTTGCCTCTGCATTTCCACACTTGGCCAGCCTTCTTTCAACACACATTTATGCCACTCAATCTATGACTCATCGTTTGGATGACGGCCCGTGGTTGGGCTTTGTCCACTGCCACTTCTGCTACTTCAGTTGTTTTATCACTCAACCGCTCCAAACCTATTTCTTGCAAAAAATCACATCAAAATACCATCATATCTAATAACAAAATGCCCATTACTGAGACAAACTTCAAGTATAACGCATTAAAAATATTGTAAAGGTAAGGTATATCAACACTCTCAACTTAAAATTGTTTTTTGTCCTCAAGTGACACATTTAAACTCTGAACGACACTTATGTAGAAGCAAACACACTAACTCAAGAAATCATCCAGATTTCTCTATAAACTCTTTTGTTTAGTGAAAATATTGTCATTTAGATTCAATAAGCTTACTCATGAAGATTAAAACATAACATAGGCCGACCAATAGATATCACCACATACACTTTTAACAATCACTAAGACACCAACTTTCCAACAATGTAACTAATGACCTTACAAGAAAGAAATCTCTTTTTCTCTCACAACATTTGATGATTTTAGGTTACGGATTCAGTAAACACTCACACTCAGAAGTGAATTCAACTACAGTTAGTGCTCAATACCAGATGCTTGACCTTATTTTCACTACATTAACTTTCTAGACTAGTAACCAGGATCACTATAGGGCTTTCTTAGCTTGTAATGTAGGCTTAGGTCATGTGTGGTACATTTGGGCATTTCAGTAGCTTTTTAGCCCTCTTTGACATTACATTGGCCATTTACCAATTTCCCCAACCAATTTTGACATCATTTTGTTTTTTTCATTACCTTGACATACTTCAGCACAAAATGTGACTTTAACTCTTTCATTCTTCATTTTTTTATTGCTTTCAGTATTATCAATCTTTTGTATTCAGTCACACCTTTTACTTATCTTTTCATCTTTTCCTTCTTCTACAAACAACTCTTCTCATACTCTTTTATTTCAGTTTCCATCTTCATAGCCACCCTCAACTTATGTATTTTGCATAAGTCGAGGTGCACAATATTCTAGGTAGAACTTTAGCCGAGCTTAAGGCAACTGCTAAATTAGCCACCCTCAACTTAGGCTTTTGGCCTATGTTAAGGTGCAAAATGTCCAAGGAGGGACCAGGGCCAAAATAGATTTTAGGTGTCATGCCCCGAGGCTACCCCCTGGATGTAAACACAGGACCTAGGATCACGAGTGACCCCGAGCTAACCCTGAGCTGACATATCATAAGAATGCTAAAAGATTACTCAATAAAATATACTATGTGGAAGCTTAAAACAATAATTAACTGAAAGTGGAAAAAATACCCAATACTAATTTGATTGTACAAAAGTATGAGTTTAATAACAACTGGAAGATCAAACTCAAACATAAAGTTGAATCTAATGTTTTGTCTGAAAAAACATCTACTCACTAATTCTGGGGACATGCCCCAACTAACTCTAGAAAATACTGAAACTAAAATGAAAATACTAAATATAGAAACATGTCTATTATCCTCGAATTATGAGGACTCACCACCGAAGGTGCTGAAATGAAGATCGGGAGTCGATCTATGGGTGATCTAGATGCTGAGTACCTGAACCTACATCATGAAAGGTTACAGTGCAGAGTATGCGTTAGTACTTGGAATGTACTGAGCATGCAAAATAGGATAAAAGCTGGACAAAACATACTAACCAATAATATAATCTAATCATGCTGGGAAATGCTGAAAACATAGTCAAATGAACTGAACTAAATGCATGACCAAGTACATAACATGCTAAAACTGAAAACTGAAGTACAATTGAAAACCTAGTGAAATGCAATAGGGTGTGACTGTGGAAGCTACTGATAATCGACATTAAACCACCTGAGCTAATCATAGAGTCCGAGGTATATGCCCCATCGAGAGGACTCAATATACCTTGCAAAGGGTACAAAGGCATGACTGGCATGATCACTAAATATGATTCCCACATGGGGGACTTATAAACCTATAGGGCACGTAGTTCTGGGACTATACAGGTGAGCTGAACCTTAGTCCACTAGGTGTTAAGTCTACTCCCAATTAGAAATGTGTACAATGTAACATAACTCAATTATACTAGATAGCTCAATATTCTGACATGCTAATTGACAATGCAACATTTTAGTACTGGTAATGAAAAAATCAAAATTTGAGGCATGTATATCTGTTTATCTTACCTAGCTAATGTAATTCATGAACTAAACGCATCTACTCAACTAGGGTTCTGAGTTTAACGCAAGGAATTGAGTACAATGTAACGAAAACATGATAATATTATTTTGAATACCATAATAACTAAATCGCAATATTTTATCTAGAGTTCTAGAAACCCTATGCCTAAACAATGCATAGGGAATCAAGATTCAGACTAAATTCTAGGGACCTAGTGAAAGAAAGAAATCCACTACTGAAATCCCACATACCTCGTGACGAAATCTACGGAGAAATCTTTCTATTTTGGGGTTGGAACTCAAGAAACCTTCTTACGTGTTCTTCAAGGTCAGCTCGATTGTTTTCCCTCTGTTTTTCTCTAAGATCACTAATTTTTTTGTGAATGATTCATTAGGGTAGGTACTTATTAATTTATAAGGCCAAAACTGACAAAAACTATGTAGTTTAGGGGTTAAACGATGTAGTTTAGGTGTTCAACAAATAGGGGAAAAGACCAAACGACCCCTAACTTAAAATATGGTGAGGCTTTCCACGGGCCCTATGACGGAGCATCTGTGGGTCCTGGTTAGCTGGTTAGTAGCTACTTTTTCTGGTACCCTCGCTCTACAGTCCACTTTATGGACCGTGTGAAGGATCACGAGCCATGAAGGCCACTGTTGTCCTTCACTTGGGCTAGAAGCCTAATGACTCAGCTCCACGAGCCTCACCACAACCCATCATTAAGAACATGTCCCATGGTGGGATCCGTGATCTGACGTCTAAGTCATGGTGGCTCTATCTCATCTCTACGAGCCTCCCCACGATTCGTATGGTGGACCACAGCCCATGAAGGGATCCATGGTTAACTAATTTTCTATTGTTTTATCTTAGCTATGTTGTTAGATGTTACAATATCTCCCCTTTGGGAACATTCGTTCTTGAATAAAGCTTAACCTAGTTGAGTTTGGGGGAAAGAGCTGCAATCCCTACCACTAAGTACTAGGACCTGATTTCTGACAGAACAAAGTTCAAAGAACATGCATATATGCTGAAAATGAAAGAACAAATGTAGAAAGATGATGTTGAGACTGTTTTTACGTAAGAGTAAACTGAGAGACTAGAGGGGAACTATTACATGGAGCTAAATCTGAATCGGGAGGAAAAAGTTGGGGTTACTTGGCCTTTGTGGGTGCTTCTGCTTCCCAAGTATCTCCCTCTATGGACTGACTCATCCACGTAACCTTCATTGAAGCGACTTCTTTATTTCTCTACCTATGAACCCGACGATAAAGGATTTCAAGTGGCTCTTCTTCATAGGTGAGATTGTCCTTCACAACGACACTCTCTAATGGCACTATTGATGTTTAATCACCCACACACTTTTTCAACAAGGAAATGTGAAAGACGGAGTGAGCAGCTGCTAATTATGCTGGCAACTTTAAATCATACACCATATTTCTAACCCTTTTTAGAATCTTGTAAGGACCTACGTATCTTGGACAGAGCTTTTCTTTCCTGCCAAATCTCATCACTCTCTTCATAAGTGACACTTTCTCGAAAACCCAATCATTGACCTCAAACTCTAAGTCCCTTCTCCTCACATCTGCTTAGGACTTCTGATGACTCTAGGCTGTCTTAAGTCTATCTCTGATGAGCTGAACTTTTTCCATAGCTTCATGAACCAAATCTTGCCTAATCAATGATGCTTCACCTAATTCAAACCAACCATATGAGAGATCTGCATCTTCGCCCATATAGTGCCTCATTAGGGGCCATCTGATTACTGTAATGGTAACTATTGTTGTAGGTGAACTCTATAATATGTAGGTGATCATCCTAACTTCCCCTGAAATCGATCACACAAGCTCTCAACATGTTCTCTAAGGTCTGAATGATACACTTTACCTGACCAAGACCCTTCTGAAATGATTTCCATAAATGAGAGGTAAATTGCAGACCTCTATCTGAGTTGATAGAAAAGGGAACCCCATGCAACCTCACTATCTCATTAATGTAAAGCTTGGCATACTCCTCCACCGAATATGTAGTCTTGACAGTCAAGAAGTGAGTGGACTTAGTAACTCTGTCTACTATTATCCAAATGGAATCATTCTATCTGCGAGTACGAGGTAAACCTGTAATGAAGTCCATGTTTATAACTTCCCACTTCCATGTAGGAATGTTAATCTCTAGAGTCATACCTCATGGTTTCTGATGTTCTATGTTAAGTTGTTAACAATTAGGACAGTTCGCAACAAAATCTGCTATGTCCCTCTTCATTCCATTCCACCAAAAGACTTCCCGTAGGTCATGGTACATCTTAATGGCACCTGGATGAATATAGTATTTGGAGTTATGGGCCTCTGTAAGAATCTAATGCCTCGACTCACCCACCTTAGGAACACATAAGCGACTGTAATAAAGAAGCACACCATCTCCCCCTTGGAGAAAACGTCTACTTTCTGCTGGTGAACTGCACCTTTAAAAGAAAGCAATATAGGATCACTATCTTGTTTTTCCTTAACCTACGCTAACAATGAAGATTCAGACCTATTCGGAACTATTACTCCTCCATCTAATGAGTTTGTAAGAGCAACTCCTAAGCGAGCAAGCTGATGGACATCTTTTGCTAATCCTCTCCTTTCTTCCTCAACATGTGCTACACTACCCATAGATAATCTGCTAAGAGCATCAATTACTACATTGGCCATACCGGGAAGGTAAAACACATTCATATCATAATCTTTGAGGAATTCAAGCCAGCTTCTCTGGCAAAGATTCAACTATTTATGGGTGAACACATACTGGTGGCCCTTATGATCTATGAATAAATCTACCAGAACATCATACATGTAATGTCCCCAAATATTTAGGAAAAATACTACGGTTGCAAGCTCGAGATCATGAGTCAGTAGTTCTTCTCATGAACCTTAAGTTGTCTAGAAGCATAAGAAATGACCTTACCTTACTGCATCAGCACAGAACCTAGGCCGACCATGGATGCATCACAATATATTACATAACCGTCTGAGTCATCTGGTAGAGTCAAAACCAGAGCAGTAGTCAACATAGTCTTTAATTTTTCAAAGCTTTTCTCACACTCATCTAACCACTGTAACTTAACATTTTTCTAAGTCAACTTAGTCAATGGTGAAGCTATGAATGAAAATCCTCCCACAAATCTCCTGTAGTAACCAATCAAACCCAAGAAACTTCTGATATCTTTTGGAGAAGTGGTTCTGGGGCATTGTTTCACTCCCTCTATTTTCTGATAATCTACTCAGATTCCTTCACTAGATACCACATGATCAAGGAAAGCGACAAATTGTAATCAGATTTCACATTTACTGAACTTAGCGAATAATATGCGATCTTTGAGAGTTTTTAGAACAACCCCCTGATGAGTCGTATGCTCCTTCTCACTCCGAGATTAAATGAGGATATCATCAATGAAGACAATAATGAATAAGTCCAATTAATATTTGAAGACTCTGTTTATTAAGTCTATGAAAGCTGCAACAGCGTTGGTTAGTCCAAAAGAGATAACTATAAATTCGTAATAATCATATCGAGTTCTGAAAGTTGTCTTCGAAACGTCATTATCTCTGAATCTAACCTGATGATAACCAAATCTGAGGTCTATCTTAGAAAAGCAACTAGCACCTTGAAGATGGTAAAAAAAGTCATCAATCCTGGGGATGGGATGCTTATTCTTATGGTGACCTTGTTCAACTAACGATAGTCAATGCATATCCTGAGAGAACCATCTTTATTTTTCACGAACAACACTGGTGCACCCCATGGCAAAATAATAGGTCTGAGGAAGCCCTTATCTAGAAGGTCTTTCAACTGTTCTTTCAATTCCTTAAGCTCGGTTGGGGACATTCTGTAAGGAGGTATAAAAATAGGCTGGGTATATGGAAGGAGATTAATTCTGAAGTCAATTTCCCTTTTGGGAGGAAATCTGAGAAGATCTTTTGGAAACTCATTTACTATAGGAACTGACTTAAGAGTTGGGGTTTCGGAGTATGAATCTGTAACCTGAACCAGATGATAGACATACCCCTTGGAAATCATCTTTCTGGCTTTAAGGTACAAAGTAAATCGACCTACAGGCATTGAGGTACTACTATTCCAAACTAAGATTGACTCGTTTGGAAACTGAAACCGAACGATCGTAGTTCTACAGTCAACTGAGGCATAACAGAAATGTAACCAATCTATGTCTAAAATGATATCAAATTTTAGCATTACTAACTCTACCAGATCTGCTGAGGTGATATTCTAGGAGACTATGACATGACAATTTCTATATACTCGTCTAGCTATAACTAGGTCACCAACTGGAGTAAATATTGAGAAAGGTTCGAAATAGTTTCTAGACTAACACCGATGTTTACCACTATAAAAGGAGTTACAAAGAAAAGAGTAGCCCCTGGATCTAACAAAGAATATACATCTAATTGAAATACTTATAACGTACCAGTGACCACATCAGGAGAATCTTCCCAATATTGGCCAGCCTAACGAGCATACAATCTATTTTGGCATCGACTGCCACCTGTACCTGATAAAGCACCCTGCTGAGTTTGGCGACCTGCTGGTGCTTATAAAGTTATGAACTGAGACCTACTGTTGTTACCTCTTTTCCCCTATTTGGGAGAAGGGTAATCCCTCAATCTATGGACAGACTAACCACATCTAAAGTACCATTCATTTCGTGCAAAACACTCACTTGGATGGTTCTTACAACACTTTGGAAAAGTTGGGAATGTCCTGCTACCTTAAGCACTCCCATGAGACTTAGATCCTGACGCTCTACCCTTCTGATCCTATCTAAACCTGGGGATAGAGCACTAGTTGTCGAAGGTATTGGGGCTTAAGTTTTCTGCTGAAATATCGAGCCATTTCCATAACCCAAATTTCTGTTAAAAGTACTCATATTTACTTGTCCTGGCATTTTTGTTGTCCTTAGCGATTTTCCTAAGCTTATCTACCTCAACCTTCTAAGCATGAGTCATGAGCCTAGAGATATTCATCTTCTATGACGATACAACATTCCTGCACTATGTATTCACTAAGTCAGATACTATATACAGAAACTTAGTCATATGTTCCCTCGCATCAGCAACCATATGTGGAGCTTACCAAGAGAGTTGGGTGAACTTGAGTCCTTACTCTTGGACTGACATTGTACCTTGCTTCAAATTCATGACTTCTTGAGCTTTAGCCTTTCACAAATCTCTCGGGAAGAACTTGTCCAGAAAATCTCCAGTAAAGCATTCCCAAGTCACATGAGCTGCATCTGTACCCCTATTTTCTTTCCACTAAGTGTACCAAATGTAAACCACATCCTTAAGCTGGTAGAATGCCAACTCTACCCTATCATTCCCAGTTAATTGCATCACTCCAAAGATCTGTTTGACCTCATCAATGAAGTTTTGTGGGTTTTCAGCAACATGCGACCCTAGATACTCTGTTGGATTCATCTGAATGAAATCTTGAACCCTGGCTGCTACTGACCCATTATTAGCATTGGTAGGAACTAGACATGGTGATTGTTCCTGTTAGCTACACTCTGAGCCAAGAGCTAGATAACATTCAAAAATCTATGTTCAAATTTGCATGATCTGGGACTAGAGGAGCTACGTTAGCGTTCGTTGCATTAGCTCTACGAGAAAGCATGATCATAAATGCATAACGACGAGACAGAAAGTAGATCATACCCCCGCACGATAAGAATAACAAGAAATTGAAGTTTTTTATAAAACACTTTGCAACCTCCTTCTCATTAGATGTTGTGGACGTCACACCTATGAAAAGGACTCTACTTAGTGTTGCTTTTCAGACATCCTAGGACTCTTGAACCTTATGATCTTATACTAAGTTTTTCATGCCCCAAGACTACTCCCTGGATGTAAACACGGGACCTATGATCACGAGTAACCCCAAGCTAACCCTGAGCTAGCATATCAAAAGCATACTAAAAGATTACAGAATAAAATATACTATGCGGAAGATTAAAACTATATTTAACTGGAAGTGGGGAAATACCCAATACTAATATGATTATATAAAACACTACGAGTTTAATCACTAGAGTTGAATCTAATGCTATGTCTGAAAAAGCCTCTACTGACTAAAGTTGATGGGACATTCCCTCAACTAACTCTAGCAGATACAGAAAATGACATGTAAGGACAAAATATAGAAACATGTCTATTGTCCTCGAAGTATGAGTACTCACCACTGAAGGTGCTGAAATGAAGATCGGGAGCCGATCTATGTGTGATCTAGATGTTGAGTACCTAAACCTACATCATGAAAGGATGTAGCACATAGTATGCATCAGTACTTGGATTGTACTGAGCATGCATGATAGGATAAAAGCCAAACAAAACATACTAACCAATAATATAATCTTAACATGCTGGGAAATATTGAAAACATATTGAAATGAACTAAACTGAATGCAATGACCATGTACATAACATGCTAAAACTGAAAACTGAAGTACAACTGGAAACCTGGTAGAATACAATAAGGTTTGACTGTGGGAGCTACTAAAATCTGACATAAAACCACATGAGCTAAACGTGGAGTCCGATGTATACGCCCTATAGGGAGGATCCAATATACCTTGCCAAGGGTATGAAGGCATGACTGGCGTGATCACTAAATATGATGCCCATAGAGGGGATTTATAAACCTACGGGGTACGTAGATCTGGCACTATACGGGTACGTTGAACCCTAGTCCACTCAGTGTTAAGTCTACTACAAACTAGAAATGTGTACTATGTAACATAACTAAATTGTACTAGATAGCCCAATATTCTAACATGCTAACTAAGAATGGAACATTTTAGTACTGGTAATGAAACATTCAAAATCTGAGGCATGTATATCTGTTTATCTGACCTATCTAGTGTTATTCATGAACTAAATGAATCCACACAACTTGGATTCTGAGTTTCATGGAAGGAACTGAGCACAATGTCACAAACAACTGATAATATTAGTTAGAATACCATAACTGCTAAATCACAACAATTAATTTAAAGATCTAGAAACCCTAGGCCCAAATAATTCATAGGGAATCAAGATTACGACTGAATTATAGGGACCTAGTGGAAGAAAGGAATCCGCTAGTGAAATCCCACGTACATAGTGATTAAATCTATAGAGAAATAATTCCATTTTGGGACTGGAACTGAAGAAACCTTGTTGCATGTTCTTTTAATGCTGCACGACTTTTTTCCCCTTGGTTTGCTCTAAGATTGATAAAAATTGGTGAACGATTGATTAGAGAAGGTTCTTATTAAGTTTCTAGGCTAAAACTAGCCAAGACTACGTAGTTTAGGGGTTAAACAACGTTGTTTAGGTATCCACCACATGGGGGAAAAGACCAAATGACCCCTAACTTAAAATCTGGTGAGGCTTTCCAAGGGCCCTATGATGGACCATCTGAGGGACCACGGCCCGTCAAGTGGGTTGTTGTCAGTTGGTCAGTAGCTACCATTTCAGGCACCCCCCTCTACGGTTCACTTCACAGACCATGTGAAGGATCCCGCGTCATGTAGGCCACCATGGTCCTTCACTTGGGCTAGGGCGTAATGGCTCAGCTCCATAAGCCTCACTGCTTGTCATCAAGACCAAGGCCCATGGTGGCCTCCGTGGTCTGAGGCTCGATCTCTTGTGGCTCTATCTCATCTCCATGAGCCTCCCCACGACTCATGCAGTGGACCACAACCCATAAAGAGCTCTGTGGTTCATCAATTTTCTGTTGTTTTATCTTAGCTAAGTACTGAGGTGTTACATTAGGGAAGGTGAGTTATGTGTATTGAAAGAAATGGTATTCATAAGGCTCAAACATTTGGACCGTAGGGAGTATTTATTTCTTTTGGTTGGTTTATTTTAGGGTTAAGGGGACTTATCATCAATAAAGGACAATAATCATTTCCCAGCTTCTAGCCTAGATTATCTTAGCAGGACTAATGAGGCAAGTTCTATATTGACCCTTACTGTACGAATATGCAAAATCACCTCACACACACATGGTTCATCGTTTCATTATTGAATCATTGAAGCATCTAGTTCAAGTTCTAGCTTAAGTCATGGTATCATATCGGTTCCTACCATGTCATATGAAGATCCAAAATATTCAACTCATTGAGCCTACATATATAGCACAATTTTCAATTATTTTCTAAAGGTATCAATTTTCATGCTCTTTGCCATCATGTTTTCATTCTTCTAGTCAACTTCTACACTTATACAATCCTAAACATGTTGTTTGAACATAAATGTAAAACAGTCCCTTGGGGAAAAACACCACAAGCAAGAAAACCCCAAGGGAAAGTTATGAGTTAGGTTATTCAAAGTTTACCCTACCATTCACAACCCATTTATCCTACCCCTACAAAATAATGGTGCAATTGCCCTCAATGCACAAAATGAAAAATAAAGGGTGAAGCAAACCTACGGTGTATAAGTGTCGAAGACCATCAAGAAGTGGGTGGGTCGGGTTGACCGGAACCCATTGTATCATCACGAGGGACGTCCTCAGTAATATCCTCAATATTAGTAGGAGCACCATCAGTAGTTCCCCTCGAACCAGATGGACTAACACCTATCTCATAAGGCTCTCCACTACTGCAGCTCCTCCTCAAAGAGATATTGTCTCTGGGCTGCCTCCAATTGCTACCGATCTTTCTTCCTTAAACGTCAGGCCTAATCAACATCAGTAGTATTGTCAGAAAAGCAAGTGTGCTTCAAAGCCGCACGGGAAGGGTCCAATACTGAATCTCAACACCAAATAAAAAACTCAGCACCACGTCATCTTCCTGTACCTCAAGTGTGGGCTCGGGGACAGCCTCAACAGGAGCAAGAAGAGCATCAACCTCAGACCGGAGCCAAACGAACTACGTATGGAATGCAGAGAGATCAATAGTAGGCCTAGGCCTCTCTAATATCCTTAGCTTGAATGCATCCAATCTCTTGTGGACCACCTGGATCTTCCCATCCATCATCTTCTCTATGCTGGCCTCTAACTCCTCGATGGACCTCTGTATCCATGGTCTCATATGTTGTGACAATGTGGCCATTTCAGTTTCTAGTCTCTGAACTCGGGCCACCGGTATTCAAATGACTCCCAAAGGGTTAGTAGCTTGTGAAGAGCTCACAATCAGACTAGTAGAGGTGGAATAAGGAGCTTATGCCTCTACCTTAGGGGTAGGCATAGTAGCATTAACAACATGCTTTACCTTAACCTGCTCAATATCTCTAACATGATTGGCACCCACTGGAGGTAGTGCATCTGGTGCACTCATCCGTAGAGCGACTGGGTTTGTATCATCGTAGATCTACCCATCATCAGTTGTCTTGGTCACCTTGACCAACCTATTATAGTGCCATATCGGTAAACTAGCCTCTCTACATAGGAAAAAGATCAAGAGAAAAAAGGGCAACGTGGTGGTCCGCCGAAAAGCCAGCTCATGATTCTACGCTAATTAGGGCAAAGTCAATCTCCAACCATGCTAGTAGTGCAACAAGCATCACCGCGTTGTCCCAACTAACAACATTGTCCACCTTTATGGGGGACAGCCTATGATGGACGATGGACCACCAAAATTTGGCCCCAAAACTGAAAGTTGCCTTTTCGATAGGCAACTGCACATTTTGCACCCACTCGGTGCCTTTAACCACTTAAGAAATATTATTGGATATCCAGCATAGTAGAGACTCCCTCTGCTTGGAGTCCCGAAAAGCTTGGTCATGTACTATCCCAATCTGATAATCGTACTATGTCGTATTAATAGGCTAAGCATTTGACGGGCCATGAATAAAATGGTGTTTTATGTACTCTTAAGCATCCATAGATAGATCCCTAACCATAGTAGACATTAGAGGCGGTTGAGCTAAAGGCTTGGCTCATGGTGGCAAAACATTTGTCACCGTGGCTGCATAGGAAGCATAGAACCCCATCACCATCTCGTTGTTGTATCTGCCTAAGTTTTCTTCCACATAGTCACATCGGTGCTACTTGAAGAGCTCATAAATCGTGGTAACAAGGACAGGGGGGAGCCACTGGGTGTCTCCGGGACATACTTATCCCCATTAGACTCATCGAGTTGTGAGTGGAACGGTGCGATAGACTTGGACTTGCCTTTCCTCGAGTAGACGGGTGGTTGTTTTTGCGGTATGTAACATGTGGAAGACTAGTTAGTAATCAAAGAACTCAAAAAGAACCAAGAGAAAGTTCTAGAGAAACTTTGGATGTTTCTGGGACCTATGGTAGGTACCTACTGACCGTCGATGGAACGACGGACCGTCAGTTCCCTCCGTAGGTCATAAAGCCAAATTATGGTCTCTGAAGTTTGAACCACGGTCGTGCAGAACGGTCCATCGATCAAACGACAGACCGTAGTCTATGTTGTGGTTCATCACTTGAGCCACTATTATGCAACACTGGAACAACAGACCTAAAAGCACGATCAGTGGATTGTTGTCGTCGATCAGTGTGATTGCATCTATACATCGATTTTCATTAGGCACACATCAACTACAATTCAAAATCCCCTATTCAATATCTAAAACATGTAATTCAACACCTTTACATGGTATTCTATCATTCCTAGGGCTTCAATCTGTCATTTTATTTGCACAAACATTAAATTATTGAAAACCCTAAGCCAAGAACTCCAACTATACATATAAATCCCATTTTCACTTCAAGTAATCAACACACTCACAATAACATCGTTCCAAGGGTAAATTAGAACTAGTTTTACATAGTTAAACATGCAATTTATACCCATGGTCAAGTTCAACTTTGTGACTTCAGATTAAACAATGAAGAGTTCAGAGTTTTTTAAATCGCATACCTTACAAGTAATACAAAGTTGGTGAGTGTGTTTTGGAGTGATTCCTCTGCACCCTACTCAAGCACTGACACCGAACTCGGACCTTCACTTTTTTGTTAGAAGTGAAATGGGGGCAGGAACAAGAAAGGAAAAGGAAGAGATTTTGAGAGAACCAGTGAGAGATTGTGGGAGTGGATGAAATGGAGAAATTATAGGACTGAATTTGTGAGATGGGGTGTTTCGGAATGTGTAGGGATGGGTAATATCGGAGTTGTAACGGTTGGGGGTTAGAAGAGGGAAATAGGGAATGCTTTTTTTAAAAATGAAAGGTTTTAAAGAAGGCGTCCAGGTCGGGTCGACCGTAACCCTAAGTACGATGGACAAAACCCCGTCGACGGTCCGTCGTTGGGTTCCGTATTTCTCCCTAACACTTAGTGAATTTAATAAACATAATTGGGACTACGGTTGCCATCAACGGTCCATCGATTGAACAACAGACCGTCTATGGGAACCGTAGACTAGTGCACCATCGAATATTATGCATATTTTGTTCCTGCACACAAAGCATATATTAGGAGTTCCTTTTTACATTTTCTAGACTTTAGACACAGACCCTATTCTACCATCATCTAGCAAACACTAAGACTAAAAACTAGCGATTCTATCTAAAATACAAATAAATTAGAAAAACATAACTATGTAAGAACGAAAACTCCTATAGTTGGCTAAAGTTTACATCTCGGGTTGATTCCCAAGTAGCGCCTGATTTAACGTTGCGGCACGACGCAAACACCTTGATTATTTAGACTTCACCATGATCCCATCTCTCTATCACCTCATGACACTCTCTGATTGCCCCAAGTAGATATTTATCCGCTGACAGTTCATCTTGAACCTCGTTCCTTCCTTATTCTCAAGTTCAAGTACTCCATGTGAAAATAATTGAGTTACCTTGAATAGACTGAATGACTTGGACTTGAGTTTGCTAGGAAACAAGCGCAACCTTTACTTAAATAATATCACCAGATCACCGGGAGAAAATTTGTGCTTGTCGATCTTTTGATCATGGTACTGCTTCATCGTCTCCTTGTACAAGGCAAGACTTTCATATGCTTTTAGGAGAAACTCATCAAACTCATTCATCTCATAAATCTTTTGATTTGATACGGTGCCCCAATCCAAATTTAGCTTCTTGAGTGCCCACATCACTTTGTGTTTTAACTCTACAGACAAATGACAAGACTTCCAATATACAAATTGGTAGGGGGACATACCTATGGGAGCTTTGAATGTAGTGTGGTAATCCCATAGAGCATCATCAGTTCCTCTTGACCAATCAGTTTTTTTGGCATCCAAAGTCTTCGCAAGGATTTGCTTTATCTCTCTATTGGAAACTTCAACTTTCCCACTAGACTGCGGATGATAAGGGGTTGCTACGCTGTGACGAACATCATGCTTCTCAAGAAACACCTTGAAAAACTTATTAAAAAAGTGAGAACCTCAATCACTGATAATTGCCCTTGGTGTACCGAATTTGGAGACTATATTCTTTTTCAGGAATGCGGTGACACTCTTTCTTTCATTGTTTGAAAGCACAACTACTTCTAGCCATTTAGATACATAGTCTACCGCTACAAGAATATACTTCATCCAATTCGAACTTACAAACGGACCCATGAAGTCAAGATCCCAATCATCAAACAACTCAATCACCAATATCAGATTCATTGGTAGTTCTTGCTTCCTTAAAATTTCTCCTTCTCGTTGACAACGATCAAAAGACTTGGCGAAATCATAAGTATCTTGGTGGATGGTAGGCTAGTAACAACCACACTACAAAATTTTATCGGCAATCCAAATACCACTATGGTGCCCACTGAAAGGCAATGAATGATATGCCTCTAGCATACTAATCCTATGAACTTCGGGTACACAACGATGAATAATCCCATTAGCACAAATACAAAACAAGTAAGGCTCTTCCCAAAAGAATTTCTTCACATCAAACATAAATTTTCTCGTTTTGTGGAATGACAAATCTGAAGGCACCAACTAACTTGCCAAATAAATAGCATAGTCAGCGAACCAAGCAATAAGGTCAAAAAAACCAACCAATACATGTTCAGTAGGGAATGCATCGTTAATCTCAACTCCATCATCAAGTTTGATCATAGCTTCTTCCTATAATATGGACAAGTGATCGGCAACCTGATTTACTGTTCCTTTCCTATCTTGCACCTCAAAGTCGAACTCTGGCAACTATAGTACCCATCTAATCAATCTCGGTTTTGCATCCTTCTTAGCCATAAAGTATCTCAATACAAAATGATCAATATGCACAATAACTTTAGTGCCAAGCAAATAAATCTAAACTTCTCAAATGCGTAAACCACAACAAGCAGTTCTTGTTTAGTCACAATATAGTTCTTTTGAGAAATATTCAGAGCATTGCACACATAGTAAATAGGATGAAGAATTTTCTCTCGCCTTAGTCCTAGTACTACGCCAAGTTCCACACCACTCTTATCACACATAACCTCAAAAAGTTGTCCCCAATCCGGTGAGATAATCATTTGTGTGGAGTTCAGTTTCCATTTCAACTCCCTAAATGCTCTTAGACAATCATCATCAAATTGAAACTTGGACTCCTTTTCGAGTAGTTTGCACAAAGGGTGTGGAATTTTCAAGAAATCCTTTATGAAACTCCTGTAGAAACCTGCATGTCCGAGAAAACTCCTTACACCCTTTACAGAGATGGGTGGTGGCAATTTTTCTATCACCATAACATTAGCTCAATCTACCTTAATTCCTTTCTGTGAAATCTGATGCCCCTGCACTATACCCTCTTTCACCATGAAGTGACATTTTTCCCAGTTGAGCACACGATTGCAGTCTTCTCAACGTTTCAACACTTCATCCAAATGAGTTAAACAATCATCCATTGAATCACCAACTATAGAGAAATCATTCATTTAAGCATGACTCATTTGATACACCATTTCTTTTATTCCTTTCACGCACTTCATTTCACAAACTCCTCTTTTTTAGTCTTTTTCTTTTCTTTTTCTTCTTCTTTTTATATGGAAGGGTTCCATCTTTTTCAATATGATGCTTCAAAGGCGGATTTTTCATATTCCTTGATTTTCCTTCATTCTTAAAATACTCCCAACTTAGTCTTTTGGCATAAGTTGACTATTCAAAGAAACCAATACTTCATGAGGTTATAGGTGATAGGACAAAGAGGTCAAAGTTGTTCAAGTTTATTTCAAAGAAAAGGATAGGCTCAAAAAGGGGCCAAGCTAGGTTGACACATCTCACAAGGTCGCCACACAGAGGTATTCTATTAATTTGGTCACTCTTCACAAATTTTGCCTAGGATCATTTCAATTGCTTGCTTCAATCAATCAATTAAACTAACAGGGCAAGTTCAACGCTTCATCAAGCACAATATTCAAGAAAACCTCACCACACATGGCATTCGAGAGAATTATCAAACAAGATTTTATACGTTCTAGCTAGTATGCAATGATCATCTGTCACAACCCTGGGGTACCCCCCTCCCCTAGATGTAACAAGGCGTATAAGACCCAAGAGGCCTCATACTAGCCACTTACCATATCATAACATAAAGTAATAGCAAATAGTGCAAAAATTTGTAATATTTCAATATAATCAAGTCTATATGAAAGAAGAAGTGTAATACAATTGTCTCAAACAATCTAACAAACATGAATAAATCTTGGGACACATCCCATACAAAAGTTCAAGCATGAAATGAAAGACATAAAGGAAAGTGGTGGACAAATCCTTGAATGATATGAAGACTCACCAAATCTTCACTCCTTGATCAATTATGGACCTAGCCACGAGTGTGATAATCAATATCGTCGGAACCCACATTTGATAAGAATATAGGCAAGAGTATGCGTCATAACAAGCATGTACTAAATATGATGACTTGCATAAAAAACATAAACACAATGGTTAGTCAATATAAACCATAAGCATAATCAATGCACATAAATAATCATCATAATAAGAAAGGAACACTTCTCAAGTGACCTTACTCATCCTTGGTAAAGACTTGGGTCATTCACCTCTAGTCTTGATTACTTCATAAAGGCATCTCAAGCAACAATCCAAGCTATGCATTCTTCATAACATAGTTCATATTATTCATACTTACTTTTAAAGACATATGGATTCACCTCTTTTCTTAAGTTACAAAGGCTAATAGGTATTCCCCTCTTGCCTTACTTACTTTAAAATCATGGGTACTCGCCTCAACAATCACATCATATGACACGGGTACTCGCCTTCACATCATTTCAAAAGGATTATGGGTACTCGCCTTTTTGTCCATTCTTCATAATGGGAACTCGGGGACTCACCTTTTGTTCAATTCTAAGGAGTATGGGAAATCATCTCATATCCTTCTCATATGGAGGTCAAGGGTAGTCGCCTCTACCCTCATCAATTTCATAGTCTTTAAGTCTATATTCATTTTAGTTGAGCAATCCTTACAACCTAGAATCATTCATGCGAGAAAACCTTTCACATTAATACATTCATACTTAAGAAATTCATGTGGAAAGTATACCTTCCAAAACAATAATATCAATTACCGACAATTCACATCATAAGGTTAACTCACAAAGCACTACATCTCATGATCATCATCTACTATTTATTCTCAAGAAATTTTCATCATAAATTATCAATCCTATAAGGATAAGACTAAACCCATAAAGTTTCCCTTCATGGAATCAACCCAACTATATCAATTCTAGGTTAGAATCATGGAATAGGCATGGGTACATGTAATTTCATCCTAAAAAAATGTAATTCAATCAATTAAATCATAAGCAATAATAATCCACTCAATTGCATCAACATTCATCACAACCCACAACATTGGAAGAAGCCCTAACTAGAATTGGGGAATTCTTCATCAAATTGGGGAAATTCTAGGGGACTCCATGGATGAAAATCCATCATACCTTGATTACAAAGCATTCACAAGCTTGAAGATTGGAGACTTGACTTGACCCTAGATTCAATTTATTCCTTTTTTTTTTTCTAACTTATAGAGAATATTTTGGGTTTTCTTTTGGGATTTGAGAGAATGATTTGAATGGGGGATTTTGGGGGTTAAAAATATTTATATAGGTGTTCTAGACTTAGGCAAAACAACACCGCATTTTTTTTAATTAAAACCAGAAAAGACCCACGTGCCCTTAAAATAACCGCCAGCTCTTGACCAATGTACCGTGGCCAGGACGACGGTCGTTCGATGGTAAGAGCCTAGTTTTTCTACTCTCTACCTATGCACCTAGGACCACGGACATAGGTCTGGCCAACGGTTAGTTAGTCAGGTCGTGGTCCCCAAGTCTGAGCTCAGGCCGTGGTCCTGGAGTTTGAGCTCATCCTGTGGTTCTGGAGTCTGATCTCAGGCCTGGAGTGGCCAACCACGGATCCTCCCCTACGGTCCGTGGGTAGACTCTCTTTGATGGCTCCTGCAATTTTGCTGAAATGATTGTTTTGCCTCATTTCGAATCTGGGGTGCTATATTATCCCCCTCTTGGGATCATTCATCCTCGAATAAGATTCTAGGCACATTTTCCAACAAAAAGACTCAAGATTCGTAGCCCATCATGCATGCATCTCATAAAAATGCACACAACCGATGAGGAGACATCCACTCCATACTAAGCATACTCAATGCACCATAAGGGAGTAGGAACTACATCTAACATCCAATATGCATGAAATTTTCAGATTTCTTATATTCAAGGAGGAACTATCATCCCCACACTAAAAAACATGCTACACACAATCTCATATACCCTATATGCAATCTATACTCAAAGCACATATTCAAGGAGGAAATCTCCACTACAAGTCAACGGATGTTCAACAATTCATCTCATTAAGTCTATAGGCAACTCATACTCAATGCATAACAATCATGAGGAAAATAAATCATACAAGTCATTTCTTTCAAAATGTAAACTTTTTCATGAACATGCATATCAAGGAAATCATGGGAACATCAAAAACACACATGACTTTTAATCATAGAACAAACAAAGAGGAAATTCATTACTTCAAGCTAAAGTAGGAGGAAAAAGATGGGGATATCGGGACTTCATATTGTCCTCGGCCTCCCAATTAGCACCCTCAACTAAATGATTCCTCCACAAAACCTTTAAAGAGCTAACATTCTTGTCTCTCAACCTCTTAACTTGCCGGTCTAAGATCTCAACCGACACTTCTTCATAAGAGAGACTTTCATCAATCCCTAAGTCTTCTAGGGGAATTATGGATGTCGGATCTCCAACACAATTCTTAATCATAGAGACATGGAAAATGGGATGCACGTTTTCCAACTCATTTGGCAAATCTAACTCAAAAGCAACCCTACTTACATGTTTCAAAATCTTATATAGGCCTACATATTGGACACTAAGTTTCCCCTTCTCGCCAAAGCTCATCACACCCTTCATGGGTGAGATATTCAGGTAAACCCAATCGTTAATTTCAAACTCTAGATCCCTTCTTCTCACACCGGCATAGGACTTTTATCAGCTTTGGGTTGTTCTCAACCTCTCTCTAATAAGTCAGACCTTCTCCATAGCCTCATAAACTAACTCGGGTCCGATCAAGGAAACTTCACCCACTTCAAACCACCTTATAGGAGATCTACACCTTCTACCATAAAGAGCTTCAAATGGGGCCATACCAATACTAGAATGGTAACTATTATTATAGGTGAACTCTATCAATGCCAAGTGATCATCCCAACTTCCCTTGAAATCGATGATGCATGCACTCAATTTATCCTCTAATGTTTGGATCGTTTAGTCCACTTTCCCATTGGTTTGTGGGTGAAAAGCCGTGCTAAGCTTCACTTTAGTGCCAAGACCCTTTTGGAATGACTTCCGAAATGAGAACTAAATTGAGTACATCTATCAGAGACAATGGACAAGGGCACACTATGCAATCTTACCATTTCCCTCAAATATAACTTATCATAGTCTTCCGCTGTATAAGAAACCTTGAAGGGAATTAAAAGGGACGATTTTGTCATTCGGTCTACTATGACACAAATCGAATCATATTGGTGCCGAGTACGTGGCAACAATACTATAAAGTCTGTATTCATGTCTTCCCACTTCCAAGTAGGAATGATAATGTCTTGGGATAAACCTCGTCATTCCATTCCCCCAATAGACCTCCCAAAAGTCACACTACATCTTGGTGACTCCCGGGTGAATGGAATATAGATAACTATGGGCTTCTGCCAAATTTTGTTCCCTTAAGTAATCAACATTTGGAACACATAATCGACCTTGGTATCTAAATATTCCATCTTCCCATTAGGAGAAAACCTCAGTAGACTTTTTGAGAACTGTTTTCTTCAATTCTACCAAAGTCGGATGAAGATATTGCTTAGCTTTCACATCACTTACAAAAGATGATTCAAAACCATTATGAACCATGACACTACCCTTGGTAGATTCCATCAACCCAACACCCAAATGGGCCAAACTATGTACATCTCGTATTATTTCTTTCTTATCATCATCAATGTGAGCAACGCTATCCATAGACAGCCTACATAGAGAATCCGCTACTATATTTGCTTTTCCGGGGTGATAAAGAACACTTATGTCATATTCCTTCAATAACTTAAGTCACCTTCTTTGGCGAAGATTTAGATCTTTCTGATTAAACACGTATTGCAAGATTTTGTGGTCGGTGAACATATCTACATGGATACTATACAAATAGTGCCTCCATATCTTTAAGGAAAAAATCATCGCCGCTAATTCAAGATCGTGGGTTGGATAATTCTTCTCATGAACCTTAAGTTGCCTTGAAGCACATGCAATAACCTTTACGTTTTGCATAAGCACACATCCCAATCCAATTCTTGAGGCATCATAATATACCACAATACCATATGTTCCTTCCGGTAAGGTAAAAGCCAGAGCTGAAGTAAGTCTATCTTTCAACTCTTGAAAACTTTTCTCACATAATTCAGACCATATAAACTTAGCCTTCTATTAAGTCCAAGTCGTCAATGGAGAGGCAGTTGTAGGGAACCCCTCAACAAACCTTCTATAGTAACCGACCGAACCCAAGAAACTCCTAATGTCCGAAGATGATTGAGGTCTAGGCCAACACTTAACCACATCCGTCTTCTTAGAATCTACCTATATACCTTTGCTTGAAATAATATAACCAAGTAAAGCTATGGACCTTAGCCAAAACTCACATTTGCTAAACTTAGCAAATAGTTTTTGGTCATTATGGATTTGCAATATAATCCTCAAATGATCAATATGCTCATTCTCACTTCTTGAGTAGATCAAAATGTCATTGATAAACACAATCACAAACATATCAAGATATTGTCTAAACACTATATTCATCAAGTCCATAAACGATGCCGGAGCGTTAGTCAAACCAAATAATATTACTAAAAATTCATAGTGACCATACTGTGTTCAGAAAGCCATATTAGGATTGTCGTCATCCTTCACCCTCAATTGGTGATATCCTGATCGTAGATCAATCTTAGAGAAATAACTCTCCCCTTGAAGTTGGTCAAACAAACTATCAATCCATGGGAGAGGATAATTGTTCTTAATGATTACCTTGTTCAATTGTCGATAATCGATACACATACGAAGGGACCCATCTTTCAATCTAATTAACAAAACTAGAGCACCCCATGGAGAGATACATGGTCGAATAAAACCCTTATACAACAAATCTCTCAATTTCTCTTTCAACTCCTTAAGTTCTGTTGGAGCCATTCTATAAGGAGGAATAGAAATAGGTTGCGTATTTGGGAAAAGGTGAATACTTAAGTCTATTTCCCTTTCGGGAGGAATACCGGGTAGATCATCGGGAAATACTCTGGAAACTCCTTCACAATTGGGACTGACTCAAGAGAAAGGGTTTCAGAATTTACATTCCTCACCCTAACTAGATGGTTAAAGAAACCCTTCGAAATCATCTTTCTAGCTTTTAGATAAGAGGCAAATTGACCCTTAGGCATAGAATTTCCCCCCCACCCCCTTCCACTCTAGGATAGGGTCACTTGGAAACTGAAATTTGACTACCAAGTTCTACAATCATTAGAAGAATAGCATGAATGCAACCAATCCATAACAAGGCTGATATCAAAATCTTACATATCTAGTTCTACCAAGTCAACCAGAGTAACTCTATGGGACAAGGAAACATGACATTTTCTATAGACCTTCTTAGCCACAACAAAATCACCAATAGGGGTAGAGGCAAAAAAAAGTTTCTAACAACACATCGGGGAGCACATCAAACGTCATGGCAACATATGGAGTCACAAAGGACAAAGTAGCACCTGGATCAAGTAAGGCATATACATCAATTTGGAAAACATTCAACATACCGGTAACCACATCAGGCAAACTCTCTTAATCACCCTTAGTCTAGAGTGCATAGAATCAGGTTTGCTTAGGAGCATTTGCACCTGAACCACTTGGACAGGATGAAGGGAATGGTTGAGCCCTACGACGAGTATCTGCCTCATTCTTACCAGCCGAAGGATAATTCCTTATCTTTTGATCTATCTTACCACACCCAAATCAAGCATTATAGCCCGCTAGCCACTTACCCTAATGATTTTTCCCACAATTAGCACAAGTAGGCATCATGGACCTACTACCATCTCCTTGCGGTTTAGGGTTAGACACCCTTTCATTGTTAGACCTTGGAGGAGAATTAGAAGAACATTGCATGGAGAAATTTTGCCAAAACCTTGAACGACCCTATCCACCGGACCTAGAATATGAAAAGTTACCAACATTCGTTCTTGCCCCTTTTGCTTCCCTAGATCTTTCTTTGAGATTTTTCTCTTCAATTTGTTGGGCATGCACCATAAGGCGAGAAATGTCCATGTCATGGACAAGCATTGTGGTGCGACATTCTTCTACTACCATGTCGGACGCACCTAACATAAACTTACTCATCTTAGCCCTACGATCGACCACAATAAAAGGATAATGTTTGGATAATTGAGTGAACCTCAAACATATTCCCTCACACTCATAGTTCCTTGATGAAGGTTAATGAACTCAAGCACCCTGGCCTCTCTCATCTCAAGAGGGAAGAATCTGTCAAGAAAAGCACTTTTGAACATTTCCCACTCTATGAGACCAGTTTCTTCTCGCCTTGCCCTATCCATTGATTGAACCATATCTGAGCAATCCCTTTGAGTTGCTAAGTGGCCAATTCTGCCTTCTCTATCGGTGTCACTGCCATAATAGCAAAAATCTTATAGACCTCATCAATAAAATCTTTAGAATCTTCCTCAACTTTGGAGCCATAAAATTTCGGAGGGTTCATCCTTGTAAAGTCCCTCACTCTTGCCGCTGTCGTACCCACATTTCGATTCACAGGGGCCACCATCTCTTTATTGGCTTAAGCCTCACGGCTTGAGCTAACACTTAGAAAGACAACCTAAACTTCGCGTTGGTTACATTTTTAGCCAAAGGATCAATTGGAGCTTGAGAAGGAGCTTGGGGAGGAACTTCTTGACCCACATTTTCTCCCTCAGTCATTCAAGCATTAGCCTTTAGTATGCATATCTTGAAAACCATTGGGTAAGGATTAGGAGAAAGACTTTATAGAGTTAAACTCCATGGCACGACTTAGAGAAATGAAGAAGTGAAGTTTCCTAACATCTAGTAGCCTCTCATTCATAAATGTTGTGCGATTCACACTTAAGAACAAGACTCTACTTAACGTGGTTTGAGACATCATAGAACCATTCAAAATCTTGTGTTCTTATTACCAAGTTTGTCTAGACCCATCGGTACCCCCTAGATATAACATGGCATATGAGACCCCGAGAGACCTCATACAAGCCAGTTAGCATATCATAACATAAAGTAATAGCAAATGGTGCAGAAACTTGTAACATCTCAATACAATCAAAATCTTTAAGAAACAAAGCAAAAGTCTTATATAATTGTGTCAAACAATCTAACCAACATGAATAAATCTTGGGACACAACCCATACAATAGTCCAAACATGAAATGAAATACATAGAGGAAAGTTGTGGCCAAATCCTCGAATGCTATGAGGACTCACCAAATCTTCACTCCTTGATCAATTATGGACCTAGCCACAAGTGTCAGAATGAATAGCGCTAGACCCTAATTTGATAAGAATGTAGGCAAGAGTGTGCGTTATTATAAGCATGTACTAAATACGATGACTAGCATAAAAAACATACACACAATGGTTAGTCAATATAAACCATAACCATAATCAATGCCTCTTGATCCTTCTCGATCCGATCTTTTGTCATCCTAAAGGTGAGAGGAGGCATTTGGTCCTCACGAGTGTACCATGCTCTATTGATCTTAGTCATGCCATCAAGGAGTTGTGATGCGACCTCATAAGGTTGTTGCATTATACCTCCGGGAACAAGTTGATCCGCAACCCCTTTGTTCACCGAGTTAGACTCTTATAGAAGTATTGTAACAAGAAATTGTTGGGAAGTCCGTGAGCTAGACATTGAATTAACAACATCTGAAACCTCAGCCACATCTCGTGGATTGGTACACCTTCCAAGGGTTTGAAACCATGAATACTATCTCTTAATGTTATCATTTTTGATGGGGGAAAGTACCTCACATAGAAGGCCACGATAAGTTTATCCCAAGTAGTAATGGAATTCCTTATGAGATCAACTAACCACTTGGTATCTTCTCCCATCAAGGAAATTTGAAATAATTTAAGACGTACTGATTCTTGAGAGATATTATTGAACGAGAACAGTCCACAAACGTCGACAAAATTCTGAATGTGCTCATGGGGATCCTCATGAGCCAGCACTTGATACAGTTCTTTCATTTGTAAAACCTGAAGCATTGTGTTAGTGACATGAAAAATAGTGTTCCCTTCAACAAGAGGTAGACAAATAGCCCCAACACCACACAATTGGATACAGTCATTAACATCGTTCAAATTTCCTATATCGTCTTGGTGGCCAATTTGGCTGATCCCATTACTCCCATTAACACTAATTTCTTCTTCGGTTCAAACACAAACAGAACCAACAAAGTGAGTCGATTCAACTATAACACAAACAGAACACAAATCAAACTTCAACAATAGAATTTTAAACAACACCACTCCCCCGCAACAATGCCTTTTTTGATAAAAGCTCAATTACACCTCTTCCAATTCTAGCTGTAGACGATGGTTATCTAGTATAAAATCCAACAAAGAGTTGGGGTCGAACACACAGGGAGAAGTGCGATTTCAAATTCAGTTATGAAGTTACAAATGTGATCTAATCGGTTATAGGAATAAAAATTATCTAAAACATATAGACAAATCTAGGGGATGACAACAAATGTCAGATGGGGGGTTTGGTTTGTCAATTAATAGCTAAAACACATACGAAAACAGCGAAATCAACAATATAGAGAGGAATTCTCGAGATGTGATCGATTATAGGCTAATTTAGCTATATGGGTAATTGAAATTTACTAACGATTGCTAAATCTCAGTGGGAATGCTAGACTATCGGTGTAATGGCTTTGTCTCGAACAACTATTACGATTCAAGTGAGTTCTCTCGAACCTCAACAAGCTTGACAAGAAAAACATCCCAAAACCTTAATTTATCTACTCTCTCAAGCTAGATATGTGGAATCATGCTTAGCATTCACTTTCTCGAGCTGAACCCATATCAACCCAATAATTACAATCATTAATCGAAAGCTTTGGTTCCAAAACCTCTTTTTCAAGCAAACCAGGAACTCTAAGTTAGAATTGCAATCGCAACTACAATTCATAGATTAAAACACAGCTAATGATTAAACCCACTTCAATTAAGCATTTAAATCAGTAAATAACAATATCCATAAGCTAATTAACCCTACAATCACACGATCACACCTCAATAATTGGGATTTTAGCTACACATCATAAATAGATAAAAACAATTACCAATTAGATTAGCCATGAGCTGGACAAAAGTTTCAAGTCTTTATAATGCTCCAAATTAAATAAGTTAAAAAACCCACTTACAAATCTTCAAATATAAGATTCAAAATCTTCAAAGTCTCGAATGGAAACTCAAAAACTCAGAAAAAATCATACTCTCAAACTAAGAGAAATAGAATTCCTTTCTCCTCATTTTAAATTTTAATTTATAGTTGCTCAGATTTTTGCCTAAAAGGCCATTGGGTGAAGTAAGTCGGGTGTCACCAACTCAGTCGGTGATCCGCCGTTCTCTCCAATCCATCGTAGTTTGCAGTGGCCATTTGTCCTCCAGGTCCTTTGACTTTAGGCTATCAATGTTGCCATCGCTGAGTCGTTCGGCGATATGCCGACTACCCATTTATGTCGCCAAGTCTGTTCTTCCCCAGGGCTGGCACGCTGGAGCTTTGGGTGAGCTAAAGAGCCACTTGGCGGTTCGCCAAGTGGTCTTGGCGATCACCACGATCACTTTTCTTTACTTCTTCAGCTTGTTTTCTTCTTTTTGCCCAGTAGTGTCCTTGCCTTGCTCCTTAGCCTTCATAGCTGCAAAACAACACTTTAACATCACTTTAGAGCATAGATTATACATTTGAGGACACTTAAACTATCAAAACAAAGACCTTAATGAGTCAAAATCTCATACTTATCACAATTCCTCAAAACGAAGTCTCTAAAGTTTCAAAGTCTACACTAGAGAACTCAGGAGAGCTCAATTTAGTTTCTACAATGCTTAGATTAAAAGATTGATTCATTTTCCTGCTTTTCAAATTTCAATGTATAGTGTCCAAATTTTTGGCCTTCAGGACCATTAGGCAAAGTAGGTTGTGCCTCGCAAACCAAGTGAGCGATCCGCCCTTTGCTCCAGTCCATCCTCAGTATGCCTTAACTCTTGATCCTCTGGGTTCTGTGACTTTAGGCGATCGAGATCCTGCTCGCTGAGTCGTTCGGTGGTCCGCCTAATGTTCATTTTTATCATCAAGTAGGTTCTTCCCCACGGCTGGCATGCTGAAACTTTAGGCGAGATAAAGATCCACTTGGTGGCTCGCCAAGTGGTCTTGGTGATCACCCAGATTCCCTTCCTTCAACTTCTTCAGCTTTTTTTGCTCCTTATTGGCCGGTAATGTCCTTGCCTTGTTCCTTAAACCTTCATTACTAAAAATCAACACTTTAACATTAGTTTAGAGTATAAATTAGGCATTGAGGACACTTAAACTATCAAAACAAAACCCTTAAATGATTCAAAATCCTACACTGATCAACACCCCTAAATTAAACTTTTGCTTGTCTTCAAGTAACACTCAAGATCAATTAGTTCAACAAGGATGTCTACAAATAGTGCTACTCAATGACTAAACACAAATGCACACAAGAGGTTCAAACTACAAAAACAATATTCAATTGTGCACTCTGAGATTCAAATTGTGACTCACCATTATGAAATATACTCAGGCTCAGAATGCTTGCTTCAAATGCAAGTTCAAGCTCAACAAATGTATTCAAATGCCCTCACAATATCGATGATTCCATGCTTACACAAAGTTCTTAAAAATTTAAGATTTTGGAATCAAATACAACTCTCACACTCACAAAGATAAAACCAAACATGATTTCACACATAGATTTACCCTTATTTTCCAATCAACCTTCGTTTCAGCTCACTCAAGATCACAAAGGTCTTTTCAAGGATTTTAACGATGTTGAGTTTAAAGGTATGATCATTTTGGCTTAGTGGATTCTACCTTTATGAAGTCTGGCCTGAAAATCAATTTTTCTCCTTCTCTTGCACACTCAAACATGTTCACAATCCACTCCATTATTTTAATAAGTATGCTCATTGCACAACCCATTTATTTTGCTTGTTACACACACTTTTATTTCACAAACTTTTCTCTTTTTTGTAGGGGTTCCATCTTTTTCACCTCATGCTTCAAAAATGAGGGATTTTTCACACTTCTTGACTTTCCTTGTTTTTCACCACACCCCTAACTTAGGCTTTTGGCCTAAGGTGGCTATTTCAACAAATCAATACTTCATGAATGTTATAGGTGATGGGGAAAAGAACTCAAAGTTGCTCATGTTTCTTCCAATGAAAATGATAGGCTAAAAAGGTGCCACACAATATTCACACTTCTCACGAGGTGGCCATAAAAAGGTATGTTATCAAATTGGTTCACTCTTGAAATCTTTTGCCTAAGATCATTTCAATCGCTTGCCTAAATCAATCATTTGGACTAATGGGGAAAATTCTAGGTGTCATCAAGCACAATATTCAAGACAACCTCACCACACAAGGCAATTGACACAATTATCAAACAAGACTCCACACTCTCTAGCTAGCGTGTAATGTTCATCACAAGAGATTTAATATTAACTGGCTAGTCACAATGAGATGCTAGGAGTTCACATATGACTTATGTCACTTAGTTTGCCTTCATTGTAGCCGCACATTGATGTCGTTCAATTGAGAGCACTATTCAAGTCATTGGTATTGTCCTTAACCGATAGAAGAAAATGCAAAAGAACCGCCACAATAAAACATAAAAGAGGTGGCAAATTTTTTTAAAACAGTTTCAAAACCATTTGCACAATATGAACGATGGAACAAGATGGATCAACAAAATATACATATCCAATATACACAAAACCAAAACCCACAACAAACCAATATTCACAAAAATAGCCCAATACAAGTGGGTATGGAAATACCTCACCCCACCAACAAAAATAGCAGTTGTCCTCAAATGCAAAAAAATAATAAAAATAGTCTAAAAATAACAGAAAGGGAGGCAAAGAGTAATCCTTCTAGGCTAAGCCTGGGTGAAGTCTGCATGTCGACAGCTCCCTGTATCTGTGCATGAGTGCCTAGTAAATCAATATCCTTTGGTCCACTAGAGACTTCCATAAAAACATCCATCAAATAGGCCTGCACAACTTTATCTATCATGGCGCCCTCTAGATCTGCCAAATTATCATAGACAGCCTCATCTTTCCTCATCTATCTCTGCCTAAAACTTAGCGTCAGCATCATCAGCCCTAGTATCATCTCCGATCGTAGTAGTTTGAGGAATCTTAGAATTGGCTAGAAAATAAACACTCGGCATCTCAGGAATCTCCACAATATCAAAGAACATGGATAAATCTGTGGAGTTCACGTCGTCCATATCTCTGCGCAGCCCAACAACATCAGCCTTCAAGGTCGTCACAACATCTATAGCACCCTGGCTCTTCTCAAACTCTTCAACTCACACCGTAAGGGCATCTAAGGACAATTTTTGCCCTCAATCAAGTCTCAGTAATCCCTCAACTTAGACCTAATAGGAGCTAGGGTGGCAGCAATTGTCCACACTATCAACCCAGGCACACCGACCTTTACCTAGGAGGCACGCACATCAGCAGATTGCGCTAAATTGCCAATCTTATTGAGCATGGTCTGGGTGATGTGGGTCGGGAGGCAGTAGGAGCAGAACTAGTGGGAGCGGGTTCAGTAGAAGTACTACGAATCGTAGAAATTAAAGGGCTAGATGTACCTGAGGGCCTACTGGACTGATGGGGCATGATTTCCTTAGTAGGGAATATATCCACGTTGACCTCTGAGGATATATCACCCGGTGCTGCCCTCCTCCTATCGGCCTCATCTCGGATGTACTCAGCCTCAATACGCTGGATGTTAGTAGAAGATATGGGTGTCACCTCCACATCCGTCTTCTCATCTATTGGAATAAGGACCAATCTGCACAACTCTGTGATCAGCACCAGAAATGGGATTGAGGTTTGGCTCTGCTTGGCCCTCATGACCATCTCTTGCTTAATTAGTAGACGTGGGTTCAGCCTTTGGCGATCTATGAGGTAACCTAAACAGGCCGCCTTCGAGTGTCAGATGATGGACTTATTCTGGGAAGGCATGATGGTTCTAGTGATAAACCCGAAATAGTACCGATCGGCTATGTTCATGTCCTGGTTCTCCATCTTTGCACAACCCTCAATCCACCTCAGAGTGGCATCAGAAAGTATGGGTGCCAAGAAACCTTTCATATCATCTAAGGTCTTCATTTTCACCAAGTCTGGGTAGTTGTGCATGAAATCTGATGAACATCCTAATATTTCATTTATATTCGAGCATCGGCATTTGATGTTTGCTTAATCAAGATACAACTTTCAATGCAAGCGTCTACAATCGTACAACAGTATAGTAACCCAACCAAAGGTTGGGATCGAGTCCCAAGGGAGTGGTTTCAATAATTAGTAGTAAACTAAAATTAAGTTCTAATTAGTCATAGCTAAAAACATTGTCGAATGGAAACATGTTAAATCTAAGGGGTGACGCAAGCGTCAATTATCAATGGGGGTTTTTCACAAGTAAACAAAAATATAAAAAATACAAAGAATGTTAATCAAAGAGATGGGGTTCATGGGATGTGATAGGAATATGGGTTAAACTAAACTATTGGTACATGTTTTTGTTAATAAATTCGTTGAATATTTTTTATTAAGTAGACTATAGTGGGGTAAATTCTCTCTCGAGCAACTTACCCCGAATCAAATGGGTTCCTCTCGGACACCCACTAGCGGCATGAAGAACAACCTCCACATTAGCTCACTCACTCTCTCGAGCTGAATCTCATGTCGACCCACTCCCACCGGCCATCAATTTTGTAGTCTTAGTTTTATGACCTCTCTCTCGAGCAAGCCAAAAACACAAAGGTGAAATCGTATTAGCAACTACAATTTCATTAAATTCCACCACAACTACTTAACGAAATCACAGCTAAACAACAAATAAATCATCAACAAGCAAGACCCAACATATAATCTAACCCATATTCACAAAATCACACCCCTAGAATTAGGGTTTTACCAACACATGTAAAAGAGGTAAAAATGTATACCAATCTCAGTTTCCATCAATGGGTATGCAAGATGAAGTCTTAAAACATGTCAAAAGTGAAGAATACAGAAGACCCAAGTCCAAAATCTTGGAGTTGAAACTCTTTAAATCTTCAAGTTCTTCAAAACCCTCTCCAAGTTTAGAACTCAAAAGTTTATGTTAAAAATTATATATTAAAATCTAATATTAAGCTACAACTCTAAATGAGTATTTATAATTTTCCAAAATCTGTGCTGCAGCGTATCATTTGGCGTCGTTAGTCGAGATCACCGATCAACGCGGCGATCCGCCATTTGGTAGGTTTCATCATCGTCTTGATCTATCCTTCAGCATCATCGTGTTTGGATCATTGGGCGACATAGTATAGCTTCGCGGAACTGCTCGATGATACGCCAACTGCTTATTTTTACCGCTGATTTGAACCTTTCTTTCAGGGCTCAGCACACTGGAACAAAAGGCAAGGATGAATATGTTTGTAAAGGAATACTCTCTCAAGTTTACCCAACTCTCTAAGTATGCTCCTACCTTGGTAGCAAATTCTAGGGTTAGAATGAATATGTTTGTGATGGGGGTTTCCGGTTTGGTTGAAGAAGAGTGTCGTACGACCATGCTCCATCATGATATGGATATCTCTAGGTTTATGGTTTATTCTCAACAACTTGAGGAGACGAAGCTTAGGAGGATGAATAGAGATATGAAGAGGGCTAGGCCGAATGAACAAAACCAATCTAGGTCTAAGAAGAGGTTCTATAACAAGATTCTTCAATGGTCAACAATGATAGGGTGTCCAACCCTAAACCTCAAAGTGGGAATGAAGGTGGTTCTACTTTTGAGAGGCCTAGGTGTGCTACTTGTGGAAAGCAACATTCGGGCAAGTGTCTTGCCGGTACGGATGGATACTTTGGATGTGAGAGTAAGAGTCATATGATGAGAGATTGCCCTACACTTAAGGCAAAAGGGAAAGAGACCAATCAAGTTGCTCATAATGGCTCGGATCCAAATGCTCCTAAGAGGAACCGTTTCTATATGCTTCAAGCTAACAAGGATAAGGGAACAAATGAAGGTAAGTCAATTTTCTTTGTTGTTTGATGATAACCTTACATGGGTTTACCCCAAGTGGGGGATGATGAGTTGAGTAGTAAGGTTGTTGATATCCTTAGCTTTTCCTTCTATTCTAATTCAAGCTTGAAACAAATAGTTCTTAGTAGCATGTTGCCTGTTGGAGTCTTATGTGAATTGAGTTTCCATATTGTCCTTATGATGTGAATGTTTTAATTGAATTCTTGTTTAAATAAATAAATGAGTTTTCATGATTATGTCCCTCATGATTTATATGCATTTATGAAGAATTGTTTAAAGTGCTCCATGAGATGCCTGGTTGAGCATGCCTTAATGTGATCTTGATGTTACGTGATTATGCTTCTGAGGGAAATTGTATGGTGAGCCTATAAATGTTGTAATTAACATGATATGCTATGGAGAAGGAAGTTCCTCCAAAGAAATGAGAAATGGTAAAGTTTTGTACATATTGAGTGGTAGATATTATTACTACTTCCTTGAATTGCATGAAAGTCTTGTTGTAATGCTTTTTATGTGGAGTTGATATTTCCTCCCTGATGTGTGTTGTAGTAATGATATTACATGCTTGTTGTGAGCTTCTAGTTGGGTCATTGAGTCCTCGGAAGTGTTTTAAGTGTCATTCGAGGATGAATGTTCCTAAGTGGGGGATATTGTAACACCCCTTAAAATGAAGTAGGATAAATTAGAGCCTCACATGGGTTTTATGTGTTAACAACTTGTTAAAATAATGAAGAATAGCCTTTTCAGTCTCTTTTAAAGAGTTTGGAAGTCAAACGTCAAGGGACGACCAAAATGTTTGAAAACTAGTCTTTTACGTGTTAGTGTGTTCTAGTATGTTGTTCATGTTTTTATGTGTTGTTTGGAGTCTAAAATCAGTGGAGGTGACCCTAGTGTCTTAATAAATGTTTTTAGGGTCAAAACGTTCGGGTACGACTCCTCGGGACCACCCTAAGGGTCCCCGAGGAGGACCCCCACCCTTGGCCAAACAAGTTGCCAAGGCAGCTTGATGTTGTTCATGGACGGAGTGGCTCTGCATCGCGGACCTGCTCCACCACTGGCCAAAAAGAGGCTCCATGTCGTGGGGACACCGCAGACTCTACTGTCTCAAAATTTAATTTCCAGAACTTGTGGGAACACCCCCGCATTGCGGACTTGTTTCCCGACGAAATCTGCAAAAATAAAACTCAAGTTTGACTTGTTTAAAAGGTCCAACTAAGTGAGGGGTAGTTTGGGTACTTTGGGGAATTATTATAAGCGGTTATTATACCTATTTTAGGGTATTTTAAGTTGTTCAAAACCCCAAAACCTAGAATTAGACCTCATTATCCAAATTGAACCTTCCCTCTGAAATAAATTCTCTCTGTAGAACACCATGGAAGACATTGATGAAGCTTCAAGCTAGGGGATGGGTTCCTACTGATTTCTCCTTCAAATTCCTATGGAAATTAATCACAAAGGTATGGGGATTTTATCTTTGATTCTCCTTTCAATCAAAGAGCCAAATCAAAGTTATTTCAATGTTTTTCAAAACACTAAAAAACCCAATTTCAATTCTAAGTTTGGATTCTTGCATGAAAGTATTTCAAATGATGATTTATGTTAATATTGAAGGTCTTAAGATCAAAAACACCATGAACCCTTGCATATCTTGAAATCCTAATTTTTGGGTCTAAAGTGGGTCTTTTGATTATGAGCTAATTATGTGATATTAATGTGTAGATAGTTATGGGCTATTGATTTATGTATTGTTCTATATTGAATTATGAGGAATTGATGGTCAATTGTGTTATATTGGATGTTAGCCTTCAATGGGCAATTGTGACTTAATGTTTATGATGATGATGAAGTTGTGAATAGATTATTAATTCTGGTATTTATATATATATATATATATACATATATATGTTGTAGATGTTAGAATTGTGAGGTTTGATCCCTTTGAAAGTGGGGAGGTGTTTACTTTATAAGCATGTTGTGATCATGGCCTTGTAGGCAAAGCTGGATGATTGTTGTTTTGAGTAATGTTGATTATGTGAAAGTAATGTGATATGATGTGAATTTGTGTATAGTCTAAGAGTATGAAAGGTGACCTTGTGTACAGACTTTATGTGTTATACTTGGTTGTTGTCTTCTTTGAATGACTTATAATGAAGGTAAGGCTAGGATAGACTATGTTTACCTACTCTCACACCTAGTGAAGAATGTATGAATGAATGGAAGAATGTGAGAATGAATGAAAAAGAATGGGAGTTAATTCGAATGAATGAAAGTTGGGTCTATTGTAAGGAAAGTCTCATAAAGTACTCCTTTGAATCCAAGAGCTTCCTTAATGAATGAATGTGGGTTAGGATGAGTACTCCTTCGTGAGTTGAGATGAGAGTACTTAGTAGCAATCTTTATCCCTAAATGAATGAATGTTGGGCTAGGATGGTTACTCCTTCGTGAGTTGAGATGAGAGTAATTAGTAGCAATCCTTATCCCTAAATGAATGAATGTGGGGCTAGGATGGGTACTTCTTCGTGAGTTGAGATGAGAGTACTTAGTAGCAATCCTTATCCCTAAATGAATGAATGAAATGAATGTCCAACTCCGTGGGGGAGTAATGTCTAGCACCGAGAGGATATGAAGATGGGTGGATACTCCTTCGTAAGTTGAGATGTGAGTATTTAGTAGCAACCCTTAAGACGGGTGCTCCTTCGTGAGTTGAAATGAGAGTACTTTGAAGCAATTCTTCTATCCCTTAACTATATGCCCACATAGGACTAGCTAGTGGTCTCTACCACGTAAAGGCTAAAAGAATGACCCTATCTTAGGCAAGTTGGGATCGCTCCTCCGGTAAGGGTTACTACCGGGATTCCATGTCAAGCTCCATGTTCTATGTCGGTTAAGGCTCTTCCCCCACATTAATGAATGAATGAACTAGGGTCTCTTAAGTGTGTACTACTTAGGATAGGTGGTGGAATGGGACATCATCTAGACATTGAAACCCTAGCTATTTGAAGATTTCTAGAATTGAATTAAAAGCTTTTGAAAGGGCTCATTGGGCGATAGCTACCCAAGGATGAAAAATCCCATACCTTAGGTGTAGAATCCTTTCAAATTCATATTGAAAAGCTCCTTCATTCACGCTTTCTTTGATCTCTTTCTTTGCTCTTCAATAGAGGTTCTAGAGAGAAGATTAGTTGGGTTTTGATTTGGGGGATTTGAATAATGAAATCTAAAATAGTAATATATTGTTTTAATACTCTTAAAATATCTTCACATACATAAAATAACCGTCCAACAAATTAATAGGTCGAAAAAAAGAATTTACCAAAACAACCTTGCCTTGGCCAAACCTAAGACAAATTGCACAGTGATGGACCATGGACTGTCCTGGTTGTTCATGGTTTATGGTTGAGGCTTGGTCTTAGAGGTTGTTGTAGGGTTCGACCTATGGAGGCCATCCACGGAAAGTGGATGGACCTACGGGGCGTGAACCCATCCGTAGGTAACCACATTGTGGTGACTCCATGTTTCTTTGGGGTCTTGGGTGTTTAGCTAAGGGTCCTCCTCAAGGACCCCTAGGGTGGTCCTTGGGAAGTTGTATCTTGATGTTTGACCCCTAAACCCCTCAACAAAAGCTCGGGACAACATTTAACAACTTATAACCCAAAACTAACTCAAAACGACATTTGTCAAGCTCTAGTTCAACCTACTAGATTTTAGGGTCATTACAATTCTTCTATAATCAACAAACCCACATCACAAGATCATAATTCAGTAATATGGGGGTTTCATGGGTTCTTGGATATTTCAACATAAAAACCATAATAAATCATCAATCCAATGACAATCTAAACTAAATCAAATAATAGAATTATTTTTTAAAGGAACCCATGACTTGGAGAAAAACCCTAACTTTTGTGGGATTTCATTATTTGAACTTGGGGTTTTGAAGGGACTCCATGGATGAAGGCTATCCATGAATGAAGAAATACTAGACCTTTACAATGAAACACAATTGATTTGGTGAGAAGAACTTGATTCTTGAACCCCTAGCTCCACATTCTTCCTTCTTCTTCCTCCTTGAAGTTCAAGAGAGAGAATTTCCTTCGGAGAGGATGAAGTTTTGGGTTTTCTTTTAGATTCTAGGGACAGTGACTTAATTGGGAGAATGTTGAGCATAAAAAGATTATATAATGTACTAGTTAAGGAATAAAACGATTTACCTTCGAATTAGGAAAAATATGAAATGACATTAAACACCCTAACTTATTCCAAGGGAGGCTGCACGCTGAGGATCGCCAAGGGCACTCGGTGACTCGCCAAGGGGACTCACCAACTCGCCAAGTGGACCTTTGGGTCACCTAAAATTACAGCAGCTCACCCCAATGAGCAAGTCAAGTTCGCGATGAAGGACGTCCCTTTGGCGATGCGCCAACCCAACCGGCGAGCCTCGACCTGGCTCACCCAATTTTCTAGTAGCTAGGCTAATGGGGACAGCCTACTGGGTGATGCTGGCTCTAGTTGGCCAATAGCCAAATCACTTTGGCAACGACACTGCCCCTCACCAAGTGGACCAAGGTAAAAAATATTTTTCCTTCACCCTTCCCAAGGTATTTTAGGCCCTTGCCCTCTATCATGGCTAGTTACCCCCCTCACTGTTAGCCCTAGTCTAGCCTACTAGGATCTAGGGTGTTGCACTCACTATCGGAGTTCCCCTCCGCAGGTATCAACTCAACAGGCACTTTGCCCTTGCCTTTACCTCATTTTGGAGTTAGTTTTGTGACCGGAGCCCGAGAAGCAACAGTTTTCTCATATCTAATAATCTCACATGCCTGCTTCTAGTGTGGTTGATTCCTACTAGAAACTTTGGGTCTAGCCATACATGCAAAACAATGTGAAAAATGTTAGATGAGGTTAAAAAAAATTGAAGGACAATAGTTGGAGGAAGACTTGCCGAACAAGTCGGTGAGTCGCCAAACCACTTTACTGAGACAGGTTGGGCTCGTCGAAAGTTCTAGAAAAAAAATATTCAAAAATAAAAACTGCTTGGCAATGTCGAGGGCCATTCGGCGGATCGTCGACACCTTTTGGCGAACTAGAAGTAGCTCGCCGAAAGTTACAGAACAATTTCAAGAAATTGGGGCACATATGGGCAATCAAGAAGCACTTTCGGCGAGCACAGACATATCGCTGAAAGTTATAGAACTCAAACTCAACATTTAGAGAATTAAAGTGTCATCTAGGTGACGTTAGGCGAACCGCCGAACCCCTCGGCGAGATCGATCTAGCTCGCCAAGTAGCCTAACGTGCCAGATTTTTTCCCTGCACTTCAAAATCATGCATGCATCCCACGAAAACAAAAGTAAACACCTATTTCATGCAATTAAATCAAGACCCATGCCCTCGGGGTACTCAGACTTCCCCTAAAATTGGCCAATTGACATCTTTTGCCCTTAAGAATGACGTCAACCGCTTTATCATCGGGCAAAATTTGTCAATTAGCATAATTTAGGGTTACTTAGACTTGACCCAACTAGACCCACAACAATATCAACACAACCCAATAATTTAATTAGTTAACCGCATAGGAATTAACCCTTTAAGATCAATTAATTACGATTTCACTTCAAAACGGACATACCAACTATCATATGATAAACCAAACAACATCACACCCAATACCAACAACAAACTAACAATTGCATTTGATTTCAACAAACTATTTATTTTGGAGTTCGAAAACCCAACCTTTTATGCCGAAAAGTTTGAAAAGCTAGAAAGTAACGAAATCCCAAAGTCCGCCCTGAGCGAAAGATCCTAAGAAAAATTAGAAAAAAGGTATGACAAAATGAAAAATATAATATCGATTGTGAGAGTATGGAAGTTAAAAAGTATTAAACTGAAGGGATTTTTGAATTTAAAATTGTTTGGCCTTTTAAACCTCTTCAGTTCGCGTGCCAGTTGGGGAAATAAGTCAAGTTTGCCGACCCACTCGGCGATGCAGCGAGTGGTACTTCAGCCCGCCAAGTTTTACAGAACCTCTAGCAAACCAGGTGGTTCTAACGGTGATCGAAGTCAGGCTCGCTGACCTGTTCCGTTAGTCGCCGAAAATTTTTTGCTCGCCTAGTTGCCATTTTCCCAAAATTTCAACGTTTCAACCTGCACATTCAACACCTGTTATTCAAATTACAGAAATAAAAGCATTATACCTTGGGTTTCCTCCCAACAAGCACCTTATTTAACGTCATGGCACGACGTGGATACACTTTCAAGGTTCATTTTATAGGTTAGCCAAGGTATCACTTGGTAGACCCCCTTTTGGTCTTGGGTTCAAATGAGATGAAATTTGACCCATTTACTTTTCCAATTGTTTGATTAACACTGAGTGTGAGGTGACTGTCCGATTGAGTGTGGAGACATCCTCTTCCATTTCTTTCAAAACTTTGTCGACTATTCCACCTTATTGAGAATGTGTGCAAGCATGTCTTCCCTACGAAAGTTCTCTGGGTCAGCCCTTTACACCTTAGGCTTTTGGCATTCATGAGGTGGGATGTATCTTTCTTTCTCACCATCTGTTTATTTCCAATTAGAATTACGGTCATGCCATTCTCAATCATGGTTTCTCCATCCATCATCTCTATTCCAACTTGGATTTCCACCCGGCCTTGGATAACTCGAATGGAAACCTCCTCCTTGATTTGCAAGGAAGTTCAGTTCCTCATAATATAGAGCTTCAAAGTGTGCCTTCTTGGGGTTTTCTCCTCCAATACCAGCAACATTTACACTCTTCAACCCACTACCCATCATATTTTTCGTCAAGATATCCAATTGGGTCATCATTTTGGCAATATTTTTGTCTCTTTCTTGGTCCTTCTCGATCTGTTATTTTTTCATTCCAAAAGTGAGAGGATGCACTTGGTCCTCTCACATGTACCATGCTATGTTAAACTTGGTGATGCCATCGAGGAGATGAGATGCTACTTCGAATGGTTGTTGCATTATACCCCCTGGAACAAGTTTTTCAACAACACATTTGTTCACCAAGTCAAGACTCCTATAGAAATGTTGTAAAAACACATCATTTGGAAGTCCGTGAGTCGGACATTGAATGACAAACCATTGATATCTCAGCCACTAATCGTGAATTGGTTCACCCTCCAACTATTTGAAACCTCGGAGGACAGAACCTCAAAAAGAACGTTACGGTAAGTTCATTCCAAGCAGTGATGGAGTTCTTCGATAGATCAACTAACTATTTGGTAGCTTCCCCCATCAAAGAGGATAGGAACAACTGGAGATGGACTGACTCTTGTGAGATGTTCTTGAATGAGAAAGTACCACATACGTCCACAAAATTTTGAATATGCTCATAGGGATCCTCATGGGATGGCCCTCCATATAATCCTTTCATTTGGAAGAGTTGTAGCATTGTTCTAGTGACATGGAAGACAACATTCCCCTCAACCGGAGGTAGGCATATAACACCAACACCACCCAATTGAATCGGTTCATTAACATTATTCAGATTTCTGGTATCATCTTGGTGGCCAATTTGGCTACCTTTATTCCCGCTCACGCTCATCTTTTCTTCTGTTCAAACACAGCCAACACAAATACAAAACAAAGTAAGTCGATTCAACTACAACACAAGAAGATCACAATTTAAACTTCAATAATATAATTCTAAACACCACTCCCCAGTAGCGGCGCCATTTTTTATGAACACTCAACTACACCTCATCCAATACTAGGTTTAGGCAATCGTTATCTAGTATAAAACCCAACGAAGAGTTGGGGTCGAACCCAAAGGGAGCAGTACAAGTTCTAATTCAGTTATGAAGTTATAAATGTAATCTAGTATGTGGCAGGAGTAAAAATTGGAAACATTTAGATAAATCGAAGGGGTTGATAAAGAATGTCATATGGTGCATTTGATTTGTCAATTAACATCTAAAATAAATATGAAAACAGGGGAATAAAAAATGTATAGAGTAATTCTCTGGATGTGATCGATTATAGGCTAATTTTGCTATATGGGTAATTGAAGTTTACTAACGATTGCTAAATCTCAGTAGGTAGGCTAGACTATAGATGCAATAGCATTCTCTCGAACAACTATTACGATTCAAGCGAGTTCTCTCGAACCTTGACAACCTTAACAATAAGAACAACCCAAAACCTTAATTTATCAACTCTCTCGAGCTATATAGGTAAAATTGAACCTAGGATTCACTATCTCGAGCTGAACCCACACCAACCCAATAACTACAATAATTAATCAAAAACCTTGGTTCTAAAACCTCTTTCCCAAGCAAGCCCAACACACTAAGATAGAATTTTATTTGCAACTACAATTCATAGATTAATACACAAATATTGATTAAACCTATTTCAATTAAGCATTTGAATCAGTAAACAACAATACCCATAATCTAATTAAGCCAATAATCACATAATCCCACCCCAAGAATTCGGGTTTTAGCTACACATCATAAAAAGAGAGAAACAATTGCCAACTATATTAGTCATGAGTTGGGTAAAAGTTTCCAAGTGTCTAGAATGATTCAAATTGAATTAGTTCAAAACCCCACTTGGAATTCCTCAAAACCAAGTCTCAAAAAGCTTCAAAGAAAACTCAGAGGAGCTCAATTTAGTTTCTACAATGCTTAGTTTAAAAGATTGATTCATTTCCTACCTTTCAAATTTCAATTTATAGTTTCCCAATTTTCGGCCTTCAGGACCATTAGGCAAAGTAAGTCGGGCCTCGACAACCAGGTCGGTGATCCGCCCTTTACTCCAGTCCACTGCCGGTTTGCTTTAACTCCTTATCCTAAGGGTTCTCTGACTTTAGGCGATCGAGATTGTGTTGGCTAAGTCGTTCGGTGGTCTGCCAAATGTCCATTTCCATCGCCAAGCCGATTCTTCCCCAGGGTTGGCATGCTGAAAGTTTAAGCGAGCTAAAGAGCCACTTGGCAGCTCGCCGAGTGGCCTTGGCAATCACCAGGGTTCACTTGGAGTACACATGTTGCAACGTGCAAGGCATCACATCACCTTCCTATCTAGTTTAAACTAGCACTAATCATATAAAAAAACATGGTCCCTCTCCTATACGATAAGGCTATGTCTACTATCATATTAATAGAACTAGCTGATGTATTATACAGGGTGTTACAAACATGCTCATATAACAACAAATATGGACTAGGATCTTGGAACAGTCCGTCAAGTAGAAGTCATGAGAGGAACAATTCTGATGCGTGTCAAATTTGTAGTAGGAAGAAACATACTGCTCTTAAGTGTTTTTGTAGATGGGACTACTCTTAACAAGATGTAGATGAGATACCACAAGCATTGGCCGCTACTAGGAGTGGCAAACGAGCGAGTCGAGTCGAATATAAGTCAATTGAAAATGAGTTAAATAAAAATAGATAAAGCACTCGACTTGACTCACATTTTAATTGGGTAAAAAGGAGTTTCACAATGGATAATATGGATAAATATGGATATCCATATTATAGTAGAGATTTTCTTAAAAGCTTTAAAAACAAAATCTTTTAATTTTTTTATCACTCCACCCTCCCTACCAGCCCCTACCCTTTATTCTAAAAAAAATGTAAAAAAAATATAGTTTGTTTCTGTATAAATATATATTTTTTTAAAAGTTATTTTTTTTCACCCAATCCCCCTACCAACACCCTCCCCCCTTCCAAAAATAATTTAATTTAAAAAAATTTATATTAAAAGAAATTTTACCACCTCACCCCCTACCCCCCCCCCCATCTGAAAAAAAAGTAAAAAAAAATTAATATTTTTATTTAAAAAATTAAAAAGTCTTTTTTACCACTCCACCCCCACCCCCATCCCAAAAAAATGTAAATAAAAATTATTTTCATTAAAAAAAAATTTACCACTCCACCCCCTACCAGTCCCCCTCCCCCACGTCCCCTATTCCAAAAAAATGTAAAAAAGTTTTTAAAAATTGTATAAAAAAAAAAATTAAAAGTTTTTTCTACCACCCACACTTGATCACTTTTCTTTTTTTTATGAATGAAATTTTTTTATTCAGATTATCCATTTAACTACCCACTTTAAATGGGTAAATATGAGTATTATTTATTTTTACACAATTTTATATGAGTTGGGTACCCAACCCATTTAAAATGTATAAATATGAATGGATATCCATATAAATTATCCATTTTTGCACCTCTAGCTGCTCCTAATCTACAAGACAGTATTGATGACACCTTGTATGTGGACTCAAGTGCAAGTAGTCATATGGCACATACCTCGATGTTAACCACTACAATGGACTAGATAAAATCATTATTGGGACTGGATCAAACTTAGACATAACACATGTTGAGAACATATCAAGATCATGCTTAAATTTAAGAGAAGTTCATGTAGTTTCTATGATTAATAAAAATATACTCCCAGTTAGTAAACTTGCAAAGGATAATTGTTGCACTCTTGAATTTAATGAAACTAACTTTGTTGTAAAGGAAAAGAAGACAAGGGGACTGTTGGCCAAGGGATCTAAAAGGAATGGACTCTATGATTTGGAAGATAAAAATCTCTAGGCTTTAAATGTTGCACACGATTGGAAAGACATCAGACAACATATGGTACACTAGATTAGGACACCCTAGTTTGAAGTCATTAAAAAAATTGAGTACTAATAGTTGCATCAATGTTAGTAGGTGCAATAAAATGCCTATTGTTTGTTGTAGTTGCCAGATAGGCAAGATTTGTAAACTTTCATTGGTTTTGAGATATGAAATTGATAAGGAAACTTTATTGAAAATTGAATGTGACTTGCGGGGACCTACTCTTGTTGGATCTTCTCAACATATGAAATATTATGTCATTTTTGTAGATGATCACACAAGATATACATGGATTTATCCACTGAAAAAGAAATCTAAATATTTTGAGGTTTTTCTAAAATTCCAATAAATGATGGAAAAATAATTTTCTAAAGAAATTAAGATATTTCAATGTGATGGAGTTGGCGAGTTTATCAAAAGAAACTTCATCAAGCATTTGGAAGATTGTGGCATTGTAAGACATATTTCATTTAACACACCTGAACAAAATGGAATTTCAAAAAGAAACATAGGCATATTTTGGATACTGGAATAACTCTACTACTTCATTGCAACCTACCTTTGTTTTCACCTGTCAATGCTTTCCTCATTGTAGTGTTCCTCATTAATAGACTGCCCTCCTCAGTCCTAAAGACGGTGACTCAATTTGTCAAGTTGTATGGAGAGCAACCTAACTACAGAAATCTAAAGGTTTTTGGGTGTAGATTTTTTCTATATGTCAAGGGTAGCAACAAGTTCAGTTCAAAAACTTACCCTTGTGTATTTTTAGGGTACATCAGCTTACACAAATGATATAGATGTTATCATCCTTCTACAAATAGGGTGACGTATCAAGACATGTTGTGCTTGATGAAAACACATTACCCTATGTGTCTCCAAGTCAATATTAACTAACATTGATGTCTCACCTAACGTTGCCACTTTTGTTGAATCTTTCTCTAAACTGCAGGCACATGATAGTCATAATTCAAGGGAAGTAGATGTTGATAGTATGCAAGTTACAGGTGAAAAAGCTAGTACAATAACCACATATACTCTTTGATGATGAGAGTGTTATTGAAACATTAGGTGCAGGATCAGATGATGATCATGAGGAACAGATCGAAAGTGAAGATCCAACAATAGTAGAGAAACTCAGATTGATCAGGCTCTAGTTGTAGATTTTGGATCTGTTAGTGGTAGTGAGGAACAGGTTGCACGTGAAGGTCCAGTCAATGGTGGTTTATCCAATCCCTCTTTCTCTATGTCTAATCCACAAGAAATACATTTAGAAGTTGACTTCTCCAAGTGAAATCTGCCAGAGCATCATCAACCTGAAGATACTACACTACAATCAACTACTTCATTTGATGTACTTCATGCACCACAAGTGATCACTAGGCACAATGCAAAGGAACATCACCTATCACTTGTTGCTTGGAATAACAAAGAGATCTTGAGGGAACCAAATAATATTAAGGAAGCACTAAGGTCAGCTCATTGGATTTTAGCAATGCATGAGGAAATCAATGCCCTACATACTAACAAGACATGGATTTTGGTGCCCAAATCTCCTAGTATAAAGTTGGCTAGCTGAAAATGGGTGTTCAAGACAAAATTGAATGCTGATGGAACAGTAGTTAGGTACAAGGCCAGATTTATGGCTAAGGAACTCAATGAGCTTAAAGGGATAGATTTTGAAGAAAAATTTAGCCATGTGGTTAAATCCACAACTATTAGGGTGGTTCTATCCATTTAATAATCTCAAAGTGGAAAGTTAAGCAACTAGATGTAAAAAATTCCTTCCTCCATGGTGTCCTACAAGAGGAGGTATACATAAGTCAACCTCCTGGATTCATTGATCCCAGGTATCCTCAACATATGGTCTACTTAAAAAGGCATTGTATGGTCTCAAACAAGAACTTAGAGCCTGGTTTGATAGGTTTAGCATGCATCTCCTACACTAAGGTTTCATTTGTAGTGAGGCATATCCCTCATTATTTACTTTTCAAACTCATAAAGGCACCATATTTCTATTCTTATATGAGGATGATATTATTGTCACATGAAGTTATCCATTACATGTTTTAGGATTGGTTCTACAATTTGGGAAAAAGTTTGTTATGAAATATCTTTGCTATTTACACTTGTTTCTAGGCGTATAGGTTAAGTATTTTGAAGGAGGAATTCACAAGTTAGAGTAAGTATGTTGATGTGCTGCTGAACAACACATAGATGACTTTGGCAAAGGTTGTAGCCACTCTTTTGGCTAAAAAACATGATTTACATGAAGCTGTGGGAAGTCTTGTAGATTCATCGTTATACAAAATGATAGTAAGGAGTCTGCAATACGTGAAATTGACAAGACCTGATATAACTCATTATGTGAATTTAGCAATCCCATTTATGTAATTCCAAACATTGAACATCTTTAAGGAGTAAAAATGATTCTAAGATACATCATAGGTACTCTAGAATTTGGACTCAGAATTATTTCACAATATTTATGTAGGTTGTATGGATATTTAGATGCTGATTGGGGAGGTTGTACCACTACTATGAGATCAACAACATGCTATAGCATCTACCTAGGTGCAAATTGTATTTCTTGTACTTCTAAGAAACAGACCACAATAGCCCGATCAAGTGTTGAAGCTGAGTATGGAGCACTAGCCTCCACTGCAGTAGAGATGACATGGATCACGTATCTACTTCATGATCTTGGGGTGTTCCTTCTATCTATTCCTACATTATATTATGATAACTTGAGTGCCTTCTACATGACAGTAAACCTAGTTAGGCATGCTAGAACCAAACATGTTGAAATGGACTACAATTTTGTTCATGAGAGGTGTATAAAGGACAACTTCTTACTTAATTTGTGAGGTCTAAGGATCAACTAGCTTACATTCATGCCAAAGCATTGATAAAACAAGTATTTGTTGAATTTCACAGCAAGCTAAGAGTTATAATTCCCACTAACTAGCTTGAGGAGAAACGTTGAAGATGAAGGAAACTGATGATTAGAACATGTTCAAGGAATAGGTCCAAGGAAGTTGATTGACGTGTTTACTGCTGTAGAGTTAGAGTCACACTCCGACTAGACTACTAAATTCTAACTTATGTATGACTAAGATTATGCACCGTGTATGGGGCAAATATTTACTAGGATAAGGTGTTTTAGTTATAGTAGTAATACTAATCATGTAAATAATATATTTGTATTGTAGTAGGACACCTAGTGTAGTTAGTATAGGACTCTTCTCCTATATAAGGAGCATGTACTCAAAAAATTTCATTATTATTATAATCCTTGATTTATCTATACTTTATGTAACATCCCGACTTTTAAAAACGTCTAAATTAACTTGTATCTTCATGGAAAGACAAGGAGGGTGGGTAATAAATTAAGAATGATGTGGTATGGCATATCTCAAGTGTTCAAGGTTGTATCTCAAGTTTTTAAATTAAGTAAGTGGCAAAATAAAAGTTGGCGAAAGTTATCGTAGGTTCCGTTTTAAGGATTTCTCTAAAATTTGGGTCAAATGTATGGGATGTTTTCTCCCAATATATAAAGAGTTATAAGGCTTATCACCCATTAAATCTAAGGCCTATGAGTCTAGTTTGCAATGCATAAAGCCCCGTATCAAACTGACATCAGAGTAAAAGGTTATGAGGGTTTTACTAGGGACTACCGGAGTAGAATTCGGGTCAGATCGGGTCAAGTCAAAAATATGGTATGTCTGCTTATTTAATGTTTAAAGCCATTAAAACATTTCATTTCAGTTCCAAACGAGAGAGAAAGCTTAAGAGAGGGTTCCTATGGAGTTCTAGCATGATGAATGTTAGGTTTTGACAATTTCTACCATTAAAAATTGCCCTAGTGCCCAAAATCGTAATCCTTACACGTGGCAATCATTTTTCCCTTCTATTAGATTCGTTTGGAGCTGGTTTTTGAAGATATATGTCACGCCTCAGATCTAATTAAGATGGACAGGCACCCGATGTCTAAATGGCCCGAGAGAACCAACTTACAACCTGCACTTACCATACATTTAACTATGATAACTATGAAGCTATGACAAGCTTATATGCCCTGTATGATAAAAGACCGACATAGACAGGCCCAAAACTTATGTACAACACTTGGCCGTTGAGGCCACAATTGTTAAGAGACAAGACACAACCAAACTTTATACATTAGTCTACAAAGCCTCTACAAGATAGACAACCTTAGTTTAGGTCAGGACAAGGCCCCGCCTTACCCTTAACTACTATACGGTGACAAAATAGATGCCAAAGACTCGATTAAGCCCCGAATCAACTTGGAGGTCACCAATAGCAGCTGAGTGTCCTGTTCTCCTACTGGGGAGGTCTACTAGCTAGAGTACTTGTGACTGCAGCATGAAATGCAACTTCCCTCGAGAGGGACGTCAGTACGAAGAATGTACTGAATATGTAAGGCAATAACATATGTAAACAAGAACTCAATTGAAATCAGTATCAATATGTAACTTCATAGATTAGAATAAAGACCACCCTTGTTGCTGTTGTGGGATCATGTACATTATATTCTTTTCTGAAATTTTCTTTATATTGCGATCTCTGTAAAGCATGTGATACAAATAACCAACTGATCAGTGGTAAAAGAGGATGACCCATGCTAGGCATTTTAACCCTTGAGATGCTGTCCTCAAATATATAAACTTGGGATCGACCCATGCTAGGCTTTCGCCCCTAGGCTGCCACCCTTATACACAAATTGGGATCGACCCATGCTAGGCTTTTGCCCCTGGGCTGGCACCCTTACACATATACCGCTTCATATAGTTTCTTTAATCTTTGAGATTGTTATTTTGATGGTCATAATTATTTTTGAGCATCAGAACTATGGATCAATAGTAGGAAACATGTGAATATGCTCTTAGGGCAGTAACAATAACACAAGATGGAAATGTAACACTAATGAATTACATAACAGCTCAAAAGACACAATGGACCTCATTTGATTGACAGGAGGAATCACAAAGCTACTGCTGAAATTACCCTTTTCTCATACCAATACTTGCAAAAGTAAAGATGCACATATATTGAAGCAATTCGACACACAAAGGAGAGGGGAACTATTGTTAGCTGTGTTTGGGATTGTACGCTGCCACTTTGTGTCTTTTACTTGAAAGAACACTTAGGAAGCTCACTTGTTGGTAGTGACACAAGCAGAGTTCATGCCAAAGAATATAGAATCGAATAGCCTTACATACCTTGTTGTACCACTCAGATAGTACAACGAATTAACCTCCTTCCTTTCCTATTACTAATCTACAATGAAACAAGTAACAAAACTAATATTAGTAGCTAACCAACAGATTGGGCTACTTGAACTTGGCAAACAGTAATCAAGCAGCAAACCCATACTTATCAAACCGATGGTATGCATTCCACCCCTTCTCCTTTAATAACGTCATATACAATACGACCTTCTAATAAGGTCCCCTGAAACTTCTCGGGCTTTATAACATATGCAAAACAGTATACAAAGGGGTTGCAGGCAGCAAGCTCATGCAACGCCCAATTAGATGGTACGTTACTGCACCCTTTACCGTTTTATCCTTTAACAAGTTCTCATGACTTCTGCACATGCCTCCTTATGTTACTATACACAAATCAATTTCTAAACATCAGAATGTGGCAGTAGCAATATGAACTCACGGTTTCCGACCACTGTCCCTTGAGCATCCAACTAACATTACATTTAAAATGCTCAAATGGGCTAACAATTGAGTTAAAGGGGACTCCCCTCCATGGCTGTCCCAACATGCACAATCAACCAGAACATTCCCCAATCTCACACCATGTAAAAGGAACAATTCTCAGCTCATTAACACATACCAAATCCCCTAACCGATACAAGCACAAAAGAGGGATGAAAAAATTAACATATGGCAGTAGCCTTACCTTAAGGTGAAATCAGTTCCTCCTCTTGAATTTCTTAAGATGGGAGATGTACACCAACTTGTAATTGAAAAATAAAGGGTTTTCTCAGATTTTTAATGGTGAACTTGCAGGCCAGCACTTTGGAGCTCCTAGGGTTTCTTTTTGGGAGTAAATTGTTGTAGAACAAGTGAGAGATATATGAAATGAATTTCATTCTCTTAAGGGTCCTTTATGGACGTTTTTACATTAAGAAATATTTAGAAATATCTAGTCCCTCACTTTAAGTAAGCAGGTACATCACTCCCTTAATTTCTGCCACAAGTTCTTTAAGTAGCTGCATCACCTAGTTGCCCTTTTCTTTTAAAATGCAGTCCACATATTTCCTAAGTAGGTGCATCACCTACTTACCACTTATTTAAGTAGGTCAGCAGTTAATCTACCATTAAGAACCCATGTCATCCTTTCTACGTAAGCTACACATGTACGTAAGTAACTTAATTACGTTAGACATCCGAATCAGTAGCTTAAGCAAGTAGGTTGATTACTATGACAAATTATACTTTACTTACTCTATTTAGCCTCAAACCTCTTTCGAATATTGTCAAACCTATTTCAAACCCTCACTACTCACATAGAACTAGTATATGCCAAATATGGGACGTTACGTCCTCCCCTCCTTAGGAACATTCGTCCTCGAATGTTTGCCTAATTATTCAGCTCCAAGCAAGTTCAATCAAGCCTATGTTGAATTCTACTTTAGCCACATAATACGCACAGACTTATACTTACTTGTTACTGTCTCAACCCAGCACTTTGACCCTTCTCCTCGGATTGAAATAAATGAGGATATTTGGACTTCATTGATTCTTCCGCCTCCTATGTAACTTCTTCAACTTGTTGGTTTCTCCATAGTACTTTTACAGAAGCTACTTCTTTATTTCTTAGTTTCTTAACTTGTCGATCCAAAATTGCAATGGGTACTTCTTCGTAAGTGAGATCTTCTGTAACGTGTACATCTTCCGTAGGAGTGAAACGAGATGGGTCGCCTATGCATTTTCGAAGCATTGAGACATGAAATACTGGATGGACTGTTGAGAGCTCTTGAGTTAGCTCTAACTTATACGCGACTTGACCAACTCTTCGAATAATTTTATATGGCCCTATATAGCGCGGACTCAGCTTTCCCTTTTTACCAAATCTCATTACCCCTTTCATTGGGGATACCTTCAAAAATACCCAATCTTCTATGAAAAATTCCAGTCCTCTCCTTCTATTATCTGCATATGATTTATGTCGGCTTTGAGCTGTTGCTAATCGTTGTTATATCACCTTAACTTTTTCCATAGCTTGATGAACAAGATCTGGCCCAAATAAGGCAGGTTTGCCAGTTTCAAACCATCCGATCGGTGACCTGCACTTTCTCCCATATAATGCTTCATAAGGTGCGATTCTGATACTTGAATGGTAGTTGTTGTTGTAAGCAAACTCAATAAGCGGCAAATGATCATCCCAACTACCTTTGAAGTCTAATATACAAGCTCGCAACATAGCCTCAAGTGTTTGGATTGTACGTTCTGCCTGACCATCCGTTTGAGGGTGAAAGGTTGTGCTTAAATTCACTTGCGTTCCCAAACTCTTTTGAAATGACTTCTAAAAGTTTGCGGTGAATTGAGCTCCTCTATCAGATATAATAGAGATTGGCACTCCATGTAGCCGAACTATCTCTTTAATATACAACTTTGCATACTCTTCAACTGTATAAGTAGTCTTGACCGGTAAGAAGTGCGCTGCTTTGGTAAGCCTATCAACAATCACCCATATGGAATCAAACTTCCGAAATGAGTGAGGCAAACCAGTGACAAAATCCATATTAATCATATCCCACTTCCAAATTGGAAGTTCTATACGCTGCATATAACCTCCAGGCTTCTGGTGCTCTACT